>CM056559.1:9697500-9895000 GCA_029721515.1 Synanceia verrucosa | reverse complement strand
AGAGGATATATGGTGGTCTAGCTCCCCTAGGACAACTTATCTGGCTGTAGCTCTTTATCTGTGCCACAATTCCATTGTTTTACAGCAAACATCTGTGGCATCCAGCTCATCGGGCTTGTACAGCTACACATAGAGTGCTACCCACGGTGGATATGACAGATGTGCAGCAGTTCACGCTAACACTTTGTTTTCCTGAATGATGGTGGATATCAACAGAAAGGATGAGGGTGGCAGGGGAGTCGAGTTATGTGACCCATTTTTCCTTTCTATTGAGAGGAAGGTCTCCAAAGGGCTGTCTGGACACATATTAGATTAGAAATATTAGGATAATGTATATGGGATGAGATGGATGGCTGCAGTTTGGCACACAGAGAAGAAGTTGTTTTGGTTGAGGTGACCTGAATGCCTGTAGATCCAGCCGGTATACATTATGTTGCGGCTTTACATTAGATCAGGTAGAATCTTCAGTGATACTATGAAAGTTAGTCACTCACTCACCAGTGGACCAGCAAATTGCCTCAACAAATTAGGACATTTAAGAAAAAAATAATTGAATAAATGATTAATTTTGTTCAAAAAAGTTTAAAAGTTGCAGGAGATCAGGTTCATGTTGTTCAAACGTTTTGGCTAGCAGCTAGCTAATCTCTGTAAATTGTATGTTTAAGTGGTTCAGTGTTAATGTTCTTATTTTATTTTTATCCAGGTTATTGTATTTCACTCGTCATACCCGAGTGACTGTTGCCTAAATGTCTGACATGACTAACTAACTCCAACTCCCTTTCTCTCATCCCAACAGTCAACAGTGAGGATGTTGTCTCTACGCGGCTGTACTTTGTGAACGCCTCCCTGCAGCGGGTGACCTTCTCCAGCTCGGTGGGGGTGTCCCTGCCCTGCCCTGCGGGCGGCGCCCCCCATGCCGTCCTGCGCTGGTACCTGGCCGCCGGAGACGACATTTACGACGTTCCCCATATCCGCCACGTGCATGCCAATGGCACCCTCCAGCTCTACCCCTTCTCCCCCTCCGCCTATAACAGCATTATCCACGACAACGAGTACTTCTGCACTGCTGAGAACCAAGCAGGCAAGATTCGTAGCCCCAGCATCCACATCAAAGCAGGTGAGGTCTGGACACACTGGATGCAAACTAAGCTAATGGTCAAAGGGATAGTTTTATTTCTGGGGAACTTTACTCAGTTTTCTTACTTACAGCTACATTTTAGGTCTCTGCATACGTTTTGACTTCAGTCTGTTTCACCTCCCTAAAATGGTATTTACAGTTTTTAATCTGACACCGGTACTCTGTAACATTTATTCTATTGATAGAATTCTTATAGACTCTTCATATATAATGTAAATTTTGTTGGAGCAGTGCTTCTTCTGGCTTCCACATTCCAATTATATTAACCCATTATTAGACTTGCTCAACCTTTAAAGGTGTACTCCGGCATCTAAATCCTTCATTTATATAGGGGACTTGCAAGAGACATCAGCTTGTATGAGTCAAACTTAGCATAGCCATGCGTAAAACTGGCAGAATGCTCCATGTGCGCAGTTAACTTTGGCACACATTGTGATTGTCACCTAGCTACAGCCCAGCATCTGTAAATATTGTTGCCAAACAGCAGTCATATTGACATCGTAAACCAATAACTTCTCTCAGTGGGGGTGAAGCATCCCAAAGTGCAGCATCTTGATCCTGTGTATTAAAAATCTGCTAGGAGACAGACACGCACCCACATAGACAGTTGGTTCAGTGACCTGTCCACACTCCCTGCCAAGGTCAAAGCTGGAGAGAGGTGCTGAACACACTGAGGGAAGGTGTTACTGCTCTTTCTCTCTTTCTTTCTCTCTCACACACACACACACACACACACACACACACAAGCATCATAAACACATGCATATGACCTAATGTGATACACACTGGAAAACACGTGTATACAACAGCCATGCATGCATGTTCATGCAAACACACACACGCACACACGCATGCACGCACACATACATGCACATACATGCACACTAGCCTGTGCGCAGCTCATGCCAGCAAGCCTCCCGTCTCCCAGTCTCTCCATCTGTCCATGGACTGGAAAGTCCCCTAACTACACACGCACGCACGCACACACACACACACACACACACACAGAGCCATTTTTGTCAAGCTGGCTCTTGGTGTTTAGTTGCCAGCTCTTTGTTCGAGTGTTTGGCAGGAAAGATTTTGGAGTGTCAGCTACAGACATGAAAACATGTGAACAGAATCATGAAAAAAAGTGGATTTTCAGGTCATGGTAATAGCCAGGCAGACATTTTCACTGCGTTGATCAATCCTACGTGAAGAGACAGTCAGCAGTTCCCTACGCCACACATGGGTACGAACTGAATTATTCTCCAAAATGCTGCCAGATTGTCTCCTTTACTATACACGCACACACACACACACACACACACACGCACACACAGACACACACACACACACACAAACACACACACACAAACACACGCACACACAAACACACACAAACACACACAAACACACACACACACAAAAACACACACACACACACGAAAACACACCCATATGGCTCGTGTGGTCCCCAGAGGAGGACAGTCCCTCCAGCGTGAGAGTGACCTTCCAGCTAGCCTCAGTGCTGGGATGACCTTCCCGCCCAAATAATTACAACAATTAATCAATTAAATGCTGAGGCAACCACAACGCCACAGCTCCATAACCAGGGCTCACATGCATGTGTGTGCACCTCATTACCTCCAGAGTCCTACGCAACACACACACACACACACACACACACACACACACACACACAACCCTGCAGTTGCCATGGGCGACAGAGGCGTGAGCGCTAGGGTGTGGCATGCCCCGTCTCAGGTGGCGCAGGAGAATGATGGCAGCTGACTGCTCGCAGTGTGACACCCCCCAAAAAAATCATCCCCACCCCCACTCACCCTCGCCATCCGTCTCTCTCTCTCCCTCTCCACATCTTCATGTCACTCCCTCCATCCCCCTCTTTCTCACCCTCTCCCATGCATGCTGATTGTGGGCCAATAATAGCACTTGCACCTGTCTGGATAGCTCTACTTTTATGAAAATCACTATGTGGGCTGCTTGCTTTTCTGTATATGGTTTCATTTGGCTACCTCTTTGTGACCTCTGTCTGTTGCATCTGTTTTGTTTTATTTATTTATTTATTTTTTTCAAAAATGAAATTTGCTGATAGATTTCAGAATTAGGTTTGAGAAATAAGATATAATCACTATATAGTGATTAGCACTGTGCAATATGGGCAAAAGTTTCTATCTTGATATTGCTAATTTTATATCCCAATGACAATATATATCCCAATATATCATTTTTTTCTTAAAATTATACATATATTTCTCTAAGTTTGAGTTACCGCTAATTATTTCTGTACAGCTGTTGCACTTGATATCTAAACTGGTTTAACAGAAAGTAGAAAATGTAATTCCTTCATAGTATTTTTATCGTAGTTGCTTTAGTTCTCAAATTGTATTCATTACTTCTTTCATATCCTAGTTACTTGTTAATTTTGCTGTATTCACCGTGGAAACTGGGACTTATGCGTTTTTAATTTTAACCTGCTAAAGTTATAAAGTTGACACCTCTCCCTCACCTATTCTCCCCAGGGATAAGAAAGACAATCGGATTAGTCTCCAAAAACATCTGTCAGTTATCAAACTATCATCAAAGAAAAAAGGCAGAGAAAATCAATTTCCCATCATGCAAAATCACATCAAAAAATCAATGTTCTGGCTCTCTTAAGTCATTTTTTTGAATTGGATCCTAACCCCTAAAGCAAAGCTTGTGTGTGTGTTTGTGTGTGTGCGCGCTTGCATGTGCACGTGCATGTGTCTGTCTGTCTGTCTATCAGTTTGGCAGGATCTGTAGCCTCAGGAATAAGGCTTTACTATAATTTAACGAGCCCCTCTCCTCTTGTATCTTTCCCTGATGCATTTCCTCACTTTCTATTCAGAAATGATTTCCACTTGGCTGAAAAGTTAAGGGGCTCAATGACAAACGTGAGTTTCAAAAAATGAAGGACACCTGTCCAATAGGCTCAGCTCCCCTGTGTCCCACCTTATAACACACACCTATGTCGGCCCAGGCCAAAACAGCAGGTGTTTAGATCTCTTTCCTCCTTCCCTCCTCATCTTTTCTCTGTTGAAATAGCCTTACTCGTACAATAATTAGGGTCCCTGAACCTGATACACAAGGATAGCTTTTCGTATCCATAATGAAACCTGTATCCATTCATTTCTCCTGTATGTCATTATTTTTCCCCTTCTGCTTCTCTGTGTTTTTGCGGCTCACTTTATGAATAAGTAAATGCAGTATTTGGTTTCCCCGTCGTTAATTATTAAAGCGACAGTGATACAAGACTTGCCTCCCAGTGCGCCCAGTGCACCAGACCCATGTTTTAGCTCGTTCCTAGGCAACCAGGCTGCATATAGTCAGGCATCAGTAACATCCTAATGATTCTGCTGCGCATGCGATGAGGGGGAGTGCAATTTACACACAAATCAGTTGGGCTACCATTTGCATCCTGTCACAAGGCTTAAGAGAATGAATATGTAATGTCTTTTTTCCTCTGTGTCTTTCATATCTTGGAAGCAGAATGTGTGTTAAATGACAATGCTATCACAACAGTTGCTTCTCATTGGAGCTGGTTGCCTGTGCAAAAGGGCATGTCGCCATAGAGAGCTGATTTCACTAATTTCAATGCAGAGAGGAGTGGTGGAACACTTTATGAGAGGTTAGCAAATGTAGGACGAGCTGGGGTCATACTACAAGAAGTACAAACCTGAAGTGACCTTGACTGGATTTGAACTCTGTCAAATAATTGTCACCATTGCATCAACATTTACTGCCTGTCAAGCTGGTTTTAAACACTCTGAGAGGCACAGTGGGCATTGGGGACTTTCGCCACCATTGACAAGAGGCAGCAGGGTCAATCAGTGAGTAAATAAATGATTGAAAGAATTGGCCCGGCCACAATAGCCGAGGCTCCTCAGTCGATACTGGCTATTGATCTGCAGGCAGATGACATCAATGAGAAGCATGGGCTGTTTGAATGAAGAATTGAAATGACAACTTGATTGGAATTATTTGTCCTTTAGCTTTGACTTGTTTACAAATGAGGCTTCAGCTCACATTAGCGTTCCGTGTGTCAGATGGCCATAGTGAGAAGTGACCTGCTCTCCAGGGGATATCTTATTGCAACCATTAATTTAGGTGAGGTACAAAGTAGCATCCGCAACACCACAATTGATTTTCTAAATCCAGTGTTATAAACCTCATCTATGTTTAGTATGGTCACTTTTGCGGTATGATGCAAGGTTAAATTTCAACATTGCCGAAGGAGCAGTGGCCGCTCTGCTCAAGTCGAAGCTGCGTCACAAGTCAGGAAAGAAGAAAGAAAGGGTCCAAGGTTCAGCCAATTATGGAAAAAGTAGAACAGTGTAAAAGCAATGGACAGAATCAGACAAAGACTTGGGAGATTAAACTTCGGGCTTTAAGGTGAAAGACTCCCCACCATTTGGACAAGGACATCGGCTTTGGTTCCACCGGGCTCCAGTGACAGTGGCGGCTGGCATAAAGCATTATTAATGACCAAGGAAACTGGCCTTCAGGCTAGGCGTTAATTATATCACTGGAGAGCTGGGGGAGAGAGCGAAAACACGGCAGGGCGGGGCCACTCCCTGTGTTATGTGTGCGTGTGTGTTTTACATTGTTAAGCCATTACTGTCCTCATTTCTAAAGGAAGCATTGTTGAACAGCAGTGATAGATTGTAATGCCAAAAACACTCACCCAACAACAACCTTTCTGAGATCTTATTTCTGTATTTTTTGTATCATCACCCTCATGTAAGTCTAGTGTCCATGCAGTATTTAAGTTATTGAAGAGAAATGTGGAAATTTCCCTTTACACAGCTCAGGGTAGAGGGTAAACCCTGCTCAGGTCAGTTCAGAAAGTGGAGGCCAGTGTTCATTCAGCCAAGCTGGCATGCCCTTGAACTACCTGTCTCTCCTCCTCACCAAAATAATCCATTAATTTAATTTCACTTTACTTAATTTCTTTAATGAAAATGTATGCTCTGATTCAGCATTTCACATTTCTCACTAATCTAAATGTGACAGAGTTAACTGGAGAGATAATTCGGTTAGCTACAGGCTACTGTTTTCATCATTAAGCCCGTCTTAATCACCACCATTCTTCCGGTACCCTGGCGCACATTCACAGCCTGTTGCTGTGCGTGTGCGTGTGTGTGTGTGTGTGTGTGTGTGTGTGTGTGTGTTTGTGTGTGTGTGTGTGCGTGTGCGTGCGTGTGTGTGTTTGGGGGGGTGCATTTTTGAAGCCCGGCGCCTGCATGTGACAGGTCCGTTGGCCGTGAGCAACCCTCCACTCCTCGCCGTCGCAGAGCATCTGTGATGTTGTTCTTTAAAAGGCCAAGGGCCACTCACTGTGTATCCCCTTCAACACAGCTCTGTGTCAACCCTCCTTACAATCATAGTGTGACTTCAAATCTGGGGCTAAAGAGGGAAATGATGGCTTAATGGGGTTGAACAGGACACCAGACAAGTTTGTTTACAAGACTTGCCCCGGCTTTTAGTGTGGGTTAAACCGAACAGAGGGATGTCAACATGTGCCTTAAAGAGGTGTGCACTGCTTCTTTGATACAGTGAGGGCACAATGAGTAGATCAGTTAAGTCACCGACAGTAAGTGGATCAGCAACAATTTTTATTAAGTCATTTATGAACTCTCATGGTAGCCACGCCCCAAAGCAACTCCTGCTTTATTTTTTTTTTCATCATTTATTTGACCATAATTCAGTAAATGGTCATCCTCTTGCATTATAACAGTTTAAATTAACCATTTAGACCATAAACTTGTGTTTATAGTGTCTGCAAAGGTAATATACCAGTTGAGAAAAGGGTAATTTTCCCATAGACTTCAATTCTATTTGAAACCACCAGTTTCGCCCCCTGCTGGCTGAGAAAATGCAAGTTTAAGTGGCGTTCATCCATCCATTTTCTACCGCTTATCCTAATAGGGTCGCGGGGGGCTATCCCAGCTGTCTTAGGGTGAAAGGCAGGGTACACCCTGGATACATTCACATTCACACCTACGGGCAATTTAAATTAACCAATTAACCTAATCCCCATGCATGTTTTTGGATGCTGGGAGGAAGCCAGAGTACCTGGAGAGAACCCACGCACACACGGGAAGAACATGCAAACTCCACACAGAAAGGCCCCGGGCCGGGAATTGAACCTGGTACCTTCTTGCTGTGAGGCGACTGTGCTAACAACTACACCCAAACTGTGGTGTTGCCCACCCATTTGAATATTTGTCATTGTCTCTCCTCAACCATCAACCTAACTTCAACTTTTTCATCCCTAGTGTTCAGGGAGCCCTACACAGTCCGTGTGGCCGACCAGCGCTCTATGCGGGGTAATGTCGCCGTGTTCAAGTGCCTCATCCCCTCAGCCGTCCAGGAATATGTCAGCGTGGTGTCCTGGGAAAAAGACACCGTCTCCATCGTCCCAGGTAGGAAAATCCACCAATGGCACTTCAATAAAAGTTCACCAAAATCCACAAAAGGGCCACGAAGCCACCTTGTGATACAGTCCTGTCTCACTGAAATGAAATGTCACTGCAAACTCCATCTGTATGACCATGTGAGTTATATTTAGCTGAGTGTGTGCTTGCTGTGTTTGAGCAGGTGGTGTATAATAATGGAAAGCAAATGATCTAATGTCATCTCGATATGTCAATGGACTCCAGAACATTTGCCCTCAGAGAAATGAGAAATTTCTCCATTTTTAGACCAAATATTTTTACAAAAACACAGCATTCTGTCAGTATCTACATCAGGTTTTATGATAAACAAAGATTTATTTATGCTGTGTTTGTGATTATTGGCATCTGTTGAACAATACAAATCATTTAATTGTGTCACTGGCATCTCCTCTTTTTCATCAGTGAGAGAAGGTGGAGAAAGTTTTTTTTTTTATTATATCAATAAATGGTCCAATCACTCAAAAAGAGTCTAATGAAATGGCCGTTGCTTGGCACATCTCTAACAGTTGTGTTACAGGGATATGTGGGGGTGGGGGTCTAATTTGATGAGTGATAGATGTTTAGCTGCTCATCACTGTCACCCAAAAGAGAGGAGCCACACCTCTGGGGCTCTGCGCTGTCTGGAGCTGTTCTCCGTGCTTCGACTGACCCTTTATTCCAATCACTTCATGTGTAAGTGAGGAATAATAATATCAGTTTGAAACTGAGCCTCCTACATGCTGCTTCTGTGTGTGTGTGCGTGTGTGAGCAGGCTTTTGCAGCGCAGTGTTAACATTTTCTACTTGGACCAGTGGCAAATTGCAGGTTGTCAGATGAGACTGTTTAGGTCAGATGATACGTATCTCCCCCTCTGCCCCTTATCTCGGCCTCTGATACAAGCGCCCCTTTCATCTTTCGCTCTCTCTCTCTCAATAGTGTGTGAATAGAGGTGTGTGTTTGTGTGTCTCTTTGTATGGCTCTGTCCTTCACGCGGGAGCACTCATTGATCCAGCACAGCTCTGTGTGTGTGCGTGTGTGGCCTAAGGGGGGGTTTCCAGTCTGGATCGATAGAGCTTGCTGTTGGATTCCCCTCTCTCTTGTCACAGATCCTTCAGTGTGAGTGTGGTGAGGCCGGGCCAGTCTGTTTGACGGTGAAACATGCATATAAAGACAAGCAAGAGCGTGTGTTGAACATGCACATACACACAGCAGCCTTCAGTAACTAAGCTGTTCAAGTCATCCATATGCTTTAATAAGAAAAGCTGTCATATGATTGCCCCATGAACATGAGTTACACAGTTGATACAATGTTGTTATCAATTATTTGATGTAAAAATGTCTTCATATGTCTTGATGATGTATGTGAGAAATTGATATACAGTGTGCCATATAGTATATTTTTAGAGTGGTCAGAAAATATAAAACAAGATTTTATTTTAATCAATTTCAGCTATTTTTCAAGCAAACAGTTGCTTGGTCCAACTTCTTTAAGATACAGATACAAGATACAGGATAGTACTGTGGATGGATTCTATAGGTGAAGTGTTTAACTGATTAATCCAGAAAATGATTGTTATTCCAGGTAATTCCATAATGAAAGCACTTTTTTTGTTTTCCATCTCTCTTTCTCTTTCTCTCAAGAGCTGATGAATAGGGCTTATTAGTAACACAGTGCTCCTCTTCTTCTTTCTGTCCATCTTTGGCTCGATGCCTCCTCTCATCTCTTTCCCTCCCTGGTACAAACTGGTGGCCTGTGTCAGCATCATGGCCCCACACACATACTCACACACTGAGTGCACGTGTGCACCCCTCCCATCCCTCCACTCTTAATCCATCCATCCATCCATCCATCCAATCAACCATCAGCTTCTGGTGGCATGTACAGCTTTCTCTTTTTCGATAGCACTTGAGACGCTCCAGTGGTTTGCCATTTATTAGGGACAGTGTATGCCAAGGTATTGGCTTGACAGGATGACACATGTCACACAGACGGCTGTGTTGGTCAATAAAGCTGAGTTTGAATGGGCTTTGATGAAGAGGCAGGAGGGTGTTTGCTGACAGCTGGCCTCACTGCGAGACGACCCTGCCTGGGTGTCGTGTCAGTATTTGACAGCCAAATCTGTTTGCGTTGGGGCCCGTTCACGGAGCTGTGTGTGTGTGTGTGCGTGTGTGCGTGTGTGTGTGTCTGCGGGCGTGTTTTGCCGAACATATGGGGACATAAGTCTGATAACACACTCACATTGTGGGGACTCACGCTGACAATGTGGGGACTCACCGTACTTATGGGGACAAAGTGCAGGTCCCCATAATGTAAACTGTTAGATTTCAGGCTGAAGACTTGGAGAACATTTAATGTTACTGTAAGGTTAGACTTTGGTTAGGGTTAGGATTAGGATTACATGGGTAGTGGATATGGTTAGGGTCAAGGGAAGTGTCTAGGAAATGAATGCAAGTCAATGTAAAGGCCCCACAATACACAAATACACAGCTGTGTGTGTGCGTGCGTGTGTGTGTGTGTGTGGTGGTAGTGGTTGGGGGGAGTAGACAGATAGATAGACAGGCAGACAGTCAAACACAGGACGGCTTTGTGTATTGACTGGCTATCCTGGTTTTTACTCCCCTGTTTTACCTCCCCTTCCCCTGCTATCTCCACATCTAGCCATGGCTCTCCCTCTAATTGATGGTTTACTGGTGTTGCTCTTGGTTAGAAAATTAGCATTTGTGTGCTTGTCAGGTTAGGGAACTGAAAGAGGACACCCTGTTGACGGATGAAGGAACTTAATCTGTGTGTGTGTGTGTGTGTGTGTGTGTGTTTGTGTGTGTGTCACTTTGTTAGTATCCATCTCCTCCTCCAGTTGGAGCTTAAAACAGTGTGAGTTTTTTCTGGTCACCATGGTAACGGATGCGAACCGGCAGGCGGAATGAGGAAGGTGTGAGGATGCATCGCTGCCTGATTTTTATCAGTGCATCAATACACGCACACACATGCACACACACACATAAATGACATAGCTGCTTATTTGTGTACACTTCAATGACAGGTAGCTCACATGTCATCACTGTCAGGAGGATGAGTTCTTTATCTGCAAATGTGGAGATTTTAACACTTTTCTTCTGTCTTTCTGGTTTGTGGGTGACATTGTGTGTCTGTGCCGGACACATCAGAATGAGACTGATACATTAGCTGGGCCAGAGCACTGTATCTGCAGATATCCTCCTTTATTGATATCAGAATCAGAAACAAGTTTATTATTTAAGCAAGTTAGCACAAACAAGGAATTTAACTTGGTGACTTGGTGCATGACATATAGACATACAGTACAGACATAAACCTCTATACATATAAACATGTAAATGTAGTGCAGAGATAAGAACCGAAGATGATCTGTGTATATGTCAGCACATTACAGGCTTGCCTAAGAATGAGTGTCATAGTCACGTAGTTTCAAAACAAACCCCAAAAATTAGACACTTCATACTATGATGATGTTACATACTATGGTTGAACATACCAAACTTGTGACACCTCAGTAGCTTCATTAAACATTGTAAAAACATTAAGAGTGTGAGTCCTATGAGTAAAATAGCAGGCTGAGGTGTATATGCCTTTACCAAACCATTTATGTGGGCCTTTCCTTCAATCAGCTAGTATGTGAATCATAACTTGTTCAAAGTTTCCTGCAGATTCATACAGTGTGGCTGAGATTGTCCAACACTCCCACACTTCAGAATGACAGTGGAGAAGACACAAAGTGATAGATACGTATGGATTGATTTATCCAGTAATTGAATTATTGATTGGTTGATATAGTGGGGCAAGGGGTGGACAAGTGTGATGTCTTGAGTTTTTGCATTCATTGATTGAGGTTTAATCCCATTTTCTCTTTCATGCACACTGCCTCCCTCTTTCTGTCTAAAGTGTAACATCACAACAGCTGCTGCAGCTTCTGTCCCAGTCTCCATTTTGTGACCACTCTGCAGCGGCCCTGTGTATACTCTCTCTCTCTGTCTCTTTTTCTCTCTCTCTCTCTCTGTTAATCCACTGTTCTCTTAACTTTGTCTTCCTCTCACACTCCTTTTCGAGAGGCACTTATTAGGAGATGACGTGACAAAGCATCGTCTTTTCCTTCCACTCCATCAAACCTGAAAGCGAAATACAGATAAAGCGCAGAATAGGCAGAAACAAATACAAAGTGGCACAAAAGCATGACATGCTAAATTATGCAGATGGCAAAGTGGGCACAGGATGGAGGGATGATGACGAGGCAACTAGGTATATGAGGACATATGAGAGGATGGACAAAGAGTGGTGTGTGTGTGTGTGGGTGTGTGTGTGCGCTCTTGTTGTCCCAGGCCCCCCAGGGAGGAAGAGGAGGCCAGGGGCTCTAAAACCACTGTGTCCTGCCATTAAAGATGCATCTGACTTAGTGCTTAATGCCCCCCCCCCCTTTACCCCTGTTCTGACCATTAACCATCACACACATTGTGAGCTATCTGTGTGCTTGCAGTGGCAGTGCAGTTTGTGCCTAGTGAGAGGGGTGAGAGGAAGAGGGCAGTGGGTAGGTGTGGAGGGGAAATAGGTGGTGTTTACTTATTGATGTGTGTTTATGGGCTGTGGTGTGTGTGTGAACCTGGCAGTTATTTGTTAGGTTGGGTTATTTATTCAGCACGCGTGTTTGGATGTTTTACAGAGAGAACAGGTGCAGAGCGACTCTGAGCGCGCTCTGTTTGAGTGGACTGTGTGAGTGTGTGAGTGTGTGTTAGCGAGACAGAGAGTAAAAAGACACAGGGGCATTCACTGCTGTCCAGGCACTGATAGGGCCGCAGTGTTGTATCCGAGTGGTTGACATGGTTCGAGTGTTGAAAAGGAAATGGTGAATTTGTAGCTTTTGAGATACACTGAGAGATAAATGTGCAGGTTACAAGTGGACAGACAGATAGACAGACAGACACTGTACATGCACAGGAACATCGATGTTCTGTGTAGAGATTGAAATGGCGGGAGAGATGGAGGGAGATTGAAGGAGGGAGGGAGGGAGGTAGGAAGCGAGAGAGGGCTGTGCACGAGGAGAATTTCAATGGCACTCCAATCATGCAGGCAGTCTCGTTAGCCCAGGGAACATTTGCATAGTGCCTCGGTGAATTCATTTGGCCTTACTCGGAGAAGATGGCTCCCTTTCCTCTCTGCTAGTTAGTTATTCATTAACCATTCTCAGCCAAGGTGTGCATGAGTTCCTGCGTGTGAATCTGTGCGTTTCTGTTTGTTTTCTGACCTACCCCGCTGACATGCTTTTAATTTTACGCCGAACAGCTTTTTTGCATGAGATTACTGCCTGCTGTGTTTGCGGCGGCATGGCACATCTGCATCTCCCCGACTGAACGGGTACGTGCCTCGTCAGATCCTTTCGCATATATACTTACTACAGTAGTGTAGGTACATGCCGGCAGACAGAATCACTGTCTGATATTTTGCCAAATGCGGAGCCGACGTCAGAGCATTACTCATCACGCACCATGGTTTCCTCGCCAACACCCTCTTCCTCAAACAGTGATGCTGTGCCTCAACTTTGTGTATCACTGCTGCATTCGTCGTCCTCCAGTGTGTGTGTGTGTGTGTGCGCGTGCGCGCGCGTGTGTGTGCGCGTGTGTGTATGTGTGTTGGAGGAGGAGGAGGGTGGTGGCAGTGAGGAAGCACAGCCAGTAAGTGAAGATGACACACATAATGAAGAATACAGTGGATGTGTTATTCTAATTATCCCACTGACACCGCCTTGCAATCTAATGCTGTTTGACAGTGCGCAACAACCACGGTGGAGAAGTGTGTGTGTTGTGCGCATGGGAGTGTATGCGTGTGTAAATTTGCAAGCATGCATTGGCTAGAATCTGACAATTTGTCACATCTGCCTGAGCTCAAATGCGAATTTGTTTTGTTTGACCTTTCCTAAAGTTAAGTTCTTCTGTTGGTGTGTTTTAGAAGACACAGAAGCATTATTCAGTGCTTCATGCTCATAACTTTTGTTTGTTAATAGGTGATATGGCTTTATCTATACAGTAGCAGCACTGGGTTATTTTTTAGCTTTAAGTGGCTGATCAGTCTCTCATTCTTGTGATTTAATGTGATTTTTTTGCAGATTGACTTAAAGTGACCTGTGAAGTGTCCTTGTAAGCAAAAAAAAGTTATATTTTCTGTCAGTGTTACTCACCAAGTCCTGTCTTGCGGCCTCATAAATGTATATTGCGTGTATTAAAATGTTTTAAATGCTACATTATTTGTGTCTATGTTTAATAGCTTTAAGTCTTTTTCACTACCTTTCTTTTTTGCATTACCACCACCAACTGCTAGTTATCAGACTGGTACAGTATATCCTTTTAAACAATTATTGGACAGAACACACAAGTCTCTGGAATTTCACCCAACATAACAAGTGATTCAAATTTAAGCTTGAGAGACTGCCATGTTAAAGTGTCCACATGGAGCATTAAAAATACTGATTTTAAGACTTATGTCATCATTCATCATTCATGTCATCGTAAGTTGCCCAACATGCAAAAAACTTGTCCATCCTATAGTGTGTGTAATTGTGTGTTTATAAAGAGAGAATGATGAATAAGAAATAAAAAGGGAGAAAACAAATTCACTGGTCTCAGACATGCATGTGTACTTGTGTTTTTAGTAGCATGGTGGAGGCAGCGTGATATGAGAGATATCCTGTGCCAACACATCCCCTCTGGAGCTGACTTAATGACCCGTGACCTGAAGATGTACATGCTAGGGAAAGCGAGAAGGAGGGAGGGAGGATAGGGAGGAGTGGGAGAGGGAAGGCGGCAGGTTGGGAAAACAGGAACAAAATGGATGAAAACTGCAGCAAATAAAGCAGAATGAGAGATGCAATTGTGTGCTGTGCAACACATCAGTCTCTCTCTCTCGCTCTCTCTCTCTCTCTCTCGCTCTCGCTCTCTCTCTCTCTCTCTCTCTCTCTCGCTTCCCCCCTCACTTAGATGTGTCCTGACTTGACCACAGTTCCCTCCATCAGCTGGAGGAGAGCTACCTCTTTCCCTTCCGTCTTCGCTGCTTTCGCTCACTTTTCCCTATTCATTTCTTTCATGGGGCTCATAGATCACAGCTAATCAAAGATGGGATGGAGACAGCCGGCGGAGCTCTGACATGCGGCCCACAATGGACACATGCAGAGGCAGCGAGAGAAAGATAGAGAGCCTCAAAGTGAAAGGAGGACAGGGAGATAGAGGTAGAATAACTCAGTAGGGGAGTGGGCAGAAGACAGGTGAAATAGATTGGCACAGTTTACCTGCTCCGCTCAGTTTTTCTTCTTCCCTTTTGACACTCCCATTTTTTTTCCTGTTGTTTCTTCTACTGTCCTCTTTCCCTCCAACCTCACCTAACCTCTGCCATATCTGTTCATTTAAACAGTGTAGCTGTGTGTGTGTGTGAGCCCTCGCTGACCTCCCCTGTGAGCAATGGCACCGCTGTGCTTTATTAATAGCTAATCGATGGGCTCTCTGGGGTGTATGGGATGCCCTCAGGACTCCCACAAGACATATGCACTGCTGTGTTAGCACACACACGTCAATAGCTCATAGAAGTCAGTGGAGTATAACACATGTAAAGGTTATTTTGCCAGTAGTGTGTTTAAGGACTTTTTTTTTTTTAGCTTGGCCAATGCAACAAAATGATGCAAGTGGCTCTGATCCATCATAGACAGTTTCAGATTTGTCCTTCATGTTCCCTTATTTGGTTAATTTGCATCATAAATGCGGTCCTCTCTTTCTCACTTTGTGTTACCTCCGCCTGCGAGGGTTCTCTTACTGCTTGACTTGACATTTATTCCTCTCAAGCGCTTATCAGGCCCACCTTGACCGCCTCTGGTTTTGCATCATTATTTTCCTTCCCTTTCTGCTATTTTCAGTGTGCCTGCCCTCTTCCTATTCTTCCCTCACCTACTTATTTTCTCTGCTCCGCTCTCACTTTCTGTACCTTAGCTCTTGGTATTTTGAAAGTGCAGTCTGTTTTGTGTGTATGTGTGTGTCTGTTTTGTTCATGTGCATAGCCATTGTTTTACAATGCCCAGGGCAATGCAAGTTTTCTGCTCCTCTCACTCTGTCTCACTGGAGACAGCAATATGAATTTCAGACATCCTCCATGTTTTTTTTTTTTCTTTTAACCTCCTTCTTCTCATTCTTAGTCAACCCTCACTGAGCTAATGGCTCACTTCCTGTACTGTGACATGAATAGGGCTCCTTGCCACATGTATAAATTGTGGCTAAATTGCATGTTTTATAACTTGTTTGCTACAATGTGTACATTTCAGCATTTCAAACTAAATTTAAAGGATGAGGCCAGCAATGTTCTTCATTTTGGTTGTTGTCAACAAATCCCATAAAACAAACACAACTTTTTCTTTTCTTCAGCCTCAAGCCCATATGTTCCTACTAAAGAGCTTTAAATGGTCATAAATGTAGGCCTATACTTTCATATTGGAACAAAAAAAGGCAAAATAAAAATAGACAGGCACTGTAGTTTTTGAGTCCATTTGTTTAGTGAAACTCACAATCTGGTGTGGAAGCAGGACGGTGTCTGTGAGATTGGCTAAAAATGCCCAACAGTGCCAGTGTTCATGATAATGAAAGAACATGTTGTCCAGTGCAGTGGTGTGACTCACTGATGTGTTATTAATAGTTTTTTGGACAACAATGGAGGCCTGTGACACACAGGAATAAGCTATATCAGGCTTCAGTCTAAACAGGCACTAGCCCAGTTGTTAGTAGGATTAACTTCATAGTAACTGCCGTCTCCACTGGTTGCCTGGTAACAACAGCACTCAAAAGACTCCTAAGTAAGAAATAGTAGAGCACATAAATCCATATGAAATAGGCCAAAACAATGAATAAAAAAAATGTTGAAATTACAAAATGGGTTACTGCAATTCCCAAATCGCAGATTGACTAAATGTGTGTCAAAATACCATTTTAAATTAAATATCGTTGTAATTTAATGTCTTGGTCTACAATACCAATCAGCACAAAAATTACACCATAATCATGTAATGTGTTTCAGTGAAAATGAAAATACTGACCAAAAAAAAATCATTGTTTACTCCACTATCATATTGTAAAATGACAAGCTGTAGGGCGCTACCTGTTTGCCTGTTTCTCCAGTCTTTATGCTAAGCTAAGCTAACTGGCTGTTGGCTGAAGCTTCATTTTTAACAAATACATATTAAGAATGCTGGTTAAAGTGAATAAGTAACTATTCCTTTACATTAGAGTTCACCAGTTTTCATATCTACATCCAACTGCCCTTCGGCTAAAAACGTGTGTGTGTGTGTGTGTGTATTTTTGTATTTTTATGTGTGTCTGTGTGTGAGAGAGCCGGAGAGAGAAGAAAATCTTTTCACATCTGAGCTTAGCTGACTAAGGCTCCCAGAAGACAAAAGAAGGGGAAGGCGTGCGGGAAGGGGAAGTAAAGAGGAAAAAGAGAATGTAATTTGAATCTCATATACATTTCAGTTGAAAGTCATTCTAGCCTTGATATATTCTCTCTGGAGTAGGCCTCACACACACACACGCACACACACACACACACACACACACACACACACACACACACACACTCTCTCTCTCTCGTGGACTAAGCTCTTGTGTATGAGCACAGATTGACAGTTGAGTGTTCACACTACAGCTCGTTCATCCTTGTTGACTACATTTCTGTTGCCAACTTAAAAATACAATGTATGTCAATGTGCAGCCTCTCCACAAAATATAATATATTGTAATAGCTACAGTTGCTCGCACACTTAAATACCCCGAAAACAACATTAAAGATGTAAAATAGAATTAATGGGAGGAAAACAGAGGCCAATAAACTGGTTTGTTTTGGTGCTCTTTGTCCCTCTAGACTTCTTTTTCTTTTGTCCTGGGAAACACAATGCTCCACCACCATCTCATGAGAGGAACACAGACGTTTTTATACGAAGTTAGGTTTAAAAAAACATCCACATGTCACTCCTCAGCTTAATATGTTTTATACATGGCTATGAGAAAAATATCTTTTAATCGCATTGGATTTTTTACTTTTTGTGGTATGTTTTCATTTTTTAGTTCAAAGTAGTGGAAGGGATGCTCATAATGCCGTACTGTATGTGTTGTAATTCAGGCACACAGCCATGCAAAGGAAGGGCATCTCAACATGTCAAAAATGTACACGCACATTTTTTTTAGACTTTTATCCCCCCGCTCGCCAACAGCACCCATCTCCAGATTTGCCATTTTTGTGTGCGTGTGCGTGCATGTGTGTGTGTGTGTGCGTCTCCGTCTTTTGCTCTGCATAAACAGTGCTCCCTTCTCTCGCAGGCTGACAAGTAAACGCCTTGTTTATTTCTGTTGAGGGGAAAACAGACGGGTATTTATTCCATCGCTCCCCTACCTCCAATTCTTTCTCCTGCTCTCATCCCCCTGCTTTCTGACATCTCCAGACACACACAGAGCGGAGCAGCATACAACAATGAACTAATATTTCATCCAGGTGATGTGTGAGTGAGGACACATGAGGATAAATGACAGATGGCTAACTTAATGTTGTGACAGTCAGTATATCGGCATGTGACATTATGGAATAGTGAGAACATAGTATATCATGGATTCAGCGTCTCATCACTGATATTTGACTTAGTTTTGTCTTTGTTGCTTGATTTCTGACTGGTTTATGCACCATCTTAGAGGGCTGAGGTGGGTTTGGGATCCTGCGAATCCGTTGGGATACAACAGCATAGTAGGGGACAGCGGGATCAGCGCATAGTGAAATTTCATAAGACATAAAATAATGTGAGAGTCTTATTATTGAGATTATCCATTCATGTAAATGGATTGCTGTCCAGTGAACAGCATGCCTTTTTAAAGGTACCAGATATTCACATGCATGTTGTGCTTATTGTGTTGTATTACTTTTGTTTTGATATCATTCATCTGCCTTACTGGGTTCTTACTCCCTTTCCCTCTTGCTTTGCCTCCATTGTTTAGTCTGGTGGTGTTGTGAGTTAGATATTCATTTACCATCTGTAACATTTGATGTTCCAAACATAATCCAATCTGATCAGTAAACAAAAAAAACTGTATCATTGATGTGACACTCCAGCATTGGGTTAGCATTTGTTGCTATGGAAACAGCACAAACTTTTAGCTCCCACTGCCGCAAGCTAAAGCAGCTCCTTCACACTTTTGAAGACATTTAATTAAGCTTATTTCCAGTTAATATCATCTCAAATTGTATTACCCATATTTAAAGCCTGTAGAGGATTTGTGTTTGATACTATCTGTATGTTAGAAGCTTGTCAAAACAGTAGAGAGCCAAAGTACTCAAGCTGCTGTTACAGAAAGTTAAATGGACGAAACCAAAGCGCAAAGATTGTCTTCTTTTACTTTACTTCTCCAGGAGGTTCCAGTGATGCAGCCATTTATTATGGCTCCCTATGCAGTACTTAGAGCACTTTCAATGTTTTTAAAATGCAGCTCTTCTAGTTTGTCTGGTATGATTGTGTCTAAACTATTTGAAGCAGACAGAGAATGTCATCTTTTTTCATGCATTCTCTCAGTTTTGGTGGTCTTTTTGTCTATCTTTTATGCCTTGTAGGTTAGGAAACATTTTTGTGTTACTCCTTCATTCACCCAATGCCTTGCCCTGTGCTTGTTGAACTTGTTTTTGTCCTTATTACATAGTACAATACACTGCAGTGTAGAATAAGTGGGTACAGAGAGTTGATGGATGAATGGGTGGATGAATGGGAATGATGTAGATGAAATGTTCCGTGGTATAAAATCAGTTGTGCTTAAAAAAAGACGATAAAAGACTGGTGGTCGAAAACAAATGGGAGAGCTGATTCTGGTAAAGTACTGCACATATGCAGTGTCTAGCAGTAGCCAGGTGAATCAAGTTTTTTTATTTTTTTTATTTTTTTTTTTTTTCAGTTGATACTGGGACCTCATTCGCATGTGGAAGTCTCTGTTTCCATTTTTTGATCTTCCTCCACCAATAGAAATTGCCTATTTTTTTTATATAACATGAATTTCCTGGGTGTCGTTGTGATCGTTTCATATGTGGAAATCACCAACCTATTACTCACACAGTGCACTCACGCGGTGAAGGGCCGGGTGCCAGGTGGAGGGGTGGGTAATTGTGGCATCGGTTGATAACCAGTGGACATGACTGTATGTTTTCCTCTTCAGAAGTCAACAGCGCGTAGCAGCGTTCCTCTAATAGGGAGAGTGGCTCTGCATATACGCAATGTGTTGCTGTGCAGGAGAGAACCATTCTGCCACTGTCAGTGTTGCTCTATGTGTGTGTGTGTGTGTGTGTCTGTGTGTGCATGAGTTTGTACATTTATGTATGCATGTTCTGTATACATATTGTTTGCTCATACATGCCCACACATCCAGTATGTGCACATTTGTATGTGTGACAATAATATTGGGGTTCGCTGACAGGTTGAAGATGAGGTTAAGATTGAGAGGGAAATGGAGGGATGGGAAGGAGAAGGGTAAGATGAAGTGATGAGAGAGAGAGAGAGAGAGTATGATGAAAAAGAGCAGTTGCTGAGGACAGAGTGATGGAGACAGTGAAAGACAGAGGAATACTCTCTAGAGAGATGCACACGGGGACCAAAGACACATTCTGCCACCATAAGCATGTTTAAATTTTGAAGAGGCACTTAAGAGGGACAACACAGAAATGCATATTTCTCAAAGAGGTTTGGTGCAGGCACTCGTGGTTATATCAGTGATTTTTTTTCATGCGTATGAGAGAGAAAGAGGTGTTTAAAAGAAGGGAGAGAGCAGAAAAGAGGAGAGAAGAGTTAGAGTGGAGGAAGGGAGGGTGCAGAGATGCAGGGTTTCTTAATGGAGGTGTTTTTGCTTCACTAATTTTAGGGCCCATTTAACAGAGTGTGCTCCTCTCTCCTCTCCCAATGTCTCTGCCTCCCTCGCCCACCCCATCCATCCCTCCATCTCACCCTTTCCTCTCTCTCCCTACATCTCCAGTTAATTTAATGAAGGGTTGCCCGATTGCTTTTAGCATTAATATTCCAATACCAAGTGATGTAAATAATGAATGCAACCTCCCTCTATTCTCTCTCCCTCTCACTCTCTGGATGATGTTGAGCCCCATCTGTTGTCGCCATGGTGGCACAGAGCACTCCCCAAGGATGTGAGGGAAAAGTAGGATAAGAGGGCAGAGAGAGAAAAGAGGGAAGAGATACATAAAGAGAGAAAGAGGGAGAGGGTTGAGGGAAGGGGTGTCTAAAGGGATAACACAATCATGTCTTCCATTTAGTGTCAGCACTGAGATTTGCTGGTTGTGGGTTTGTTTCTGTGTTAATGATACATTTACCTTTTAAATTTATATCAAAATAGATTATCAAAATTGACATGTGGCATTTATGGGTGTCAAACTACTAGAAATTCCATAGGACCCCTCCATATGATCTTTTTCCTTATGAAAAAGATTCATAATACCCCATGAGCATGATTTTTTTTTTTCAGTTGAGTTTTAAACTCCACTGGAATTGTTATTGCCCCAGTTCTTGCCAGTCAGGCAAATTTGCATCTATTCATACACACATCCTCTTATCTGGAGTGACTGCCAACCGGCAGAACTGTGAAATAAGACAATCCAGCCAGCATTTGTGGGCTGCACCAGATCAGAGAACATGTGATTCAGCAAGCTATTGCATGCTCATTATCTGATTACCTTCACCCACAGCTTGAGAACTATATGCATAGGTGCTTAGAATTTTCTCGCAAGCCAATCAGAGCAGAGAGAGCTTTTTCAGGAGGAGGGCCTAAAGAGACAGGCTCTAAAATATAGCATTTAAGACAGAGGTTGTAATCCGAAATATAAATATGAACCAAAAAAGGAACATGATATGTCCCATTCAAGAAAGAACAAAATGGCCAATGGCCCCCCCATTTAAAGTTTTTTTTTATTGGGATTTTTGACTTTACACCTCTTTACTTTAGTATCACAGTAGATTATAGGAGGGGACACGTTAGGCTTTCAAGGTCCAAATCTAAGCTGAGAAGGTTTTAAGTTGTGAAAGAAGAAGCGATTATAAGAAAGAGAAGTTGGAGAGCTGGTGTCTGGTTTAGACTGCAGGCCTCTTGCAAACTAGTAATGAGTAGAGCTAATTAATTTAGACTCTGCCAACAGATGGCTAAAGCCACATGGCAGCCGCTAAGGGAGGTACTCCTCTTTGCTCTCACTCTCTCTTCCTCTTTCCCTTTAACTGTCTCTGTCCGTCTCTCCAGCAGCACTGCTTTTAGCCTCTGTGTGTGTGTGTGTGTGTGTGTGTGTGTGTGTGTATTTATGTTCAAAGTTGTCACCGGCAGCCAGGGTGTTTGATCGATCTTCAGCAAGCAAAGGCCTCTGGGGTAGACACTGGAGCTCTCAGGCTATTAAACAATTACACACTCTCAAGGTGGTCACCTCAACCTTCAACAGAGAGAGAGAAAGGAAGGAAGATGGTGTGTGTGTGTGTGTGTGTGTGTGTTTGTTCCTGACTGGATAGAAGGATGTGGAAAGGCAGATGGAGAAATGTTGGGAAATGGTTTTGGTATTGATGACTACATTTGTCTGCGGCTTCATTGCTCGTGTAAACCCCACTCCGACATCATATTGTGACCTCCACCTCACACACTCACACACACACGCACGCACGCACGCACACACACACACACACACACACACACACACACAGCCACTAACCACTTAAATCACCTTCTCTTACAATACCACCGAACGCACAAAGAAGCCACACTACAACCACTCTGGTGTTTCTGCAACCAAAGCCATTTCTGAGGAGTTTCCTTGAGTACTTGAGCGGGAAAACACATTAAAGTTTAACTGGAGGAAGAGAGAAAGGAAGAAGGAATGAAAGAGAGGGGACATCAGTGTAACGTCACACACGCTATTCAAACCCCCCCCCCAGCCAATGCTCTCAATTGCGACACTCTAATCTTTTTCTTTCCTTCCGAACATAAATAAAAAGGTTGCAAGGTCAGGAAGGGCATGCAAGGCTGATAAAGAGGAAAGGGGAGGAAAATTGGATTACAGGAGATGATTGGGTATCGGAAAGAACATTGATATTCAGTAATAAGTTCATCCCACTACTTATGCATCATTCTTTCGCAGATTTCACACCACTGAGTAGGATGACCAACAACAACTGTATCAGCATGCTTTGTCACCGAAAATACAATCAGCACCCTGCCGAGTGAATGCAAGCAGTAAAAACGACTTGTCTTTATTCCACCAATCTTTCCCCCTCTGTAGTCCATTTCTCATCTCCTGCCAAATAGTGAATGTCAAAGGGTGCAGAAACAGATAAAAATGGAGAGAGGGAATAGAGAGGAAAGAAAGGGGGGGAGAGAAGGGGGACAGATGGGGGAGCTGGCAAGCACGTGGCACACTTTGCATGGGAGAGTGTGTGTATGTGTGTGACACACAATAGTGGTAATTATCTTAGCCGTTGAGTGCACAGAGGGCTTGGCAGTACAGGGTATGATTGGGGGATGGAGGGGAGGGGGACAGGCAGTCAAACAGTAATATAATCATAGTCCTTTGTGTGAGCGAGAGCAGAGGGCAGCTCAGTGTCAGCTGTTATTGAGTGCTTATCCCCTAACGGCCTCCCCAACACACAAACACACACAATGTATAGCCATGTCCATAAAATTGTGCTATTCATATATTCATGCTCAGCCACTTTCACACATCAGTTCCCTGCAAATCCATCAGTCACAGCCGAACAACATGCAGTATTTAAACCAAACGTCATGCCCAATATGACATGCAGTGAGGGGTTCCTAGTGGTTGCGACAGGTGACAATTTGATCCACTAATGCAATGCCTAATCACTATAGTAACAAGGGTTAATGTTAGAGTTGTCTTAATGCCAAGCAACGCAAGCTTTCATCAGTGGTCAACTTTCTTCTGTTATTTACTGTACATGCAATCTAAAACCCTTCTAAAAAAAATATCTAAAACCCTTAACTCAAGCCCTTTTTTCCGTTTGTTTTTACCTTGTTCCATTCTTGTTTTATCAGAGGTAGAGTAGAGGCCACTTTCACCAAAATCACCACTTTTTGTGCATTAATGTGCCAGTTCGCTTCAGAACTTTCTGCAATTCTCCCCCAGTTCCTCTTCTTTTCCCCATGTCCTTGTATATTTTTTAACCTACAAAAAAATCAATTCACATGGTTTTACCTCAATTTATTCTGCATGCCTACAGTGAATTAGAGTAGTTCACACAAAATTGCGTCTTTCCATTTCCTGCAATTAAGCAACTTCTAAAAATTGCTTTTACCTATTTTATATAATTTTGAAATAATATGTTGCTTTTTGTGGTGTTGTTTTGCCAAAATAAGTTATTTAAAGTTGGGCTCTTTGAAACTGAATCGAGTCAACATTGAATCAGACACTAGAATTATACGTGTGTGTGTGTGTGTGTGTGTGTGTGTGTGTGTGTGTGTGTAGTCAAACAACTTTTGCCTCAGTTTTTTTATTTCCAAAGTCAAAACAGAGAGCAAAGGCATAGATGGCTGTAAAAGTGTGTGAGCAGAGTCGAGGGATGAACGTCGGAGATAGTGTAGTGAGCAGTTAAGCACACAACATTGTATGGAAACCTGTTTAGGATTCATAAATAATTCTCTGGCCTGGCCTTGATCCCTCAGCCCTGAGGAAGTCCCACAGCTGACCAGAGAAAATACACAGGGCACATCTAAGACTTGACCTTCTTCTGTGACCCCCCAACACGAAACACACTCAAGCCTCCTTAGACATCTCTTTTTCAACATGGCCTCTTTCTGTCTCTTGATCCTCATTTACTCTCTCTCACTCTCTCTCTCAGATCTGCAGGGATCGGCTCAGCTGCTACGCATCCTAGATGATAAATAAATGTTTCGCTTTGTCCCCTCATCAATAATGCAGGCATACTTTAAGTGCTGCTATGGGGGGGCTCACATTCTTTGTCTTTTCTCCCTGTTGTTCCCTCTCTCAATTCTTTCCTCACCTCAATCCCTCCATCTGTAAGAGGAGATGAGGCAGAGACGGGAAACACAGAAAAGCACTCAGAATCTCGTCCGGTCCTTCAGAGCCTACCTGTGGCTTTGTAAGAGAGTAGCAGGGGTTTACCTGAGCAACAGGAGACAGCAAAGAAGAAGTAAAGAAGACAGAGGGATTTAAAGATTCAGCTTTGTGAAAATTGTTTTGATATTTGCGTGAGAAAAAAAAGTTCATGTGTACACTATGTTGACTGGTAAGTTTAGCTCAGCAATGTTAGGTCTGATGCCTTATTTAATGCTCAGAGTTTTGAGTGTTTGGAAACTTTTGATATTGCCCTTAAATATATATTAACAGCAAACCACACATATTTTGTTTGTTTTTGACCTTATTGGTGGCAGTAGCTCAGCCTGTACTGACTTGTGCTGGGAACCGGAGGGTAACCTGTGTGTGATGTGGAATAAAAGACATAGTGAAAAATGTAATTTCCCCATTGAGGGATTAATAAAGTAATTCTTCCTCTTCTTGTTCACACAGTCTTATACTGTGGAAGAGTGACAGCAACAGGCTACAAATTATTTTCAACAGAAGCCTACGATGTGTTGCTATGTGATGTGCTACGCATACTGTATATCAGAGGAAAGAGTGGTCTGCTTGGCCAGACTACGCTCGCAGAGATTTGTAGTCATGATAGCTAGGCTAAGCTCGATCCAAAATGACTGTGAATATGGGGTTGGGTTTCACTCACTTGCAACTTTGAATACTGTGTTTACAAGTGACAACCAACAAATTCTACTCATTGATCATGGTTTGAAATCATGATGACTCATGATTTTTTTTTTCAGTCCTTTAATACTTGCAACAACAAAGAAAACTGACGGCATAACACTTAACTTTTTCTACAAAGTTGTGTTCTACTTTTTCTTTAATTTTCCAACTTTCAAGAACAAAAAAGTGTACTTTGTGGGCATAATAACATGCAAAATTGCAGCATAACTCTGAAATAAAATAAATAATAATGTAAACAAAATGAGTTCTGAAATAAAATAAATCACCATCTTTTTTTTTCGTTTTGAATATGCAATAATGGTCACACAGTTCGACACCAACATCAGTTAATCCAAACACTACCAGTGAGCCACATTAACGTTGCCCACATTAAGAGCGACCTGACCACATGACGGTTACTGCAGAACAATAAAGGACAGGGACGTTATTTGTTTGAACTTTTCAGGACTGCACTCAGTAAAGGTGAGTTCACACCAGACTGGACTGTTTGAAATGAAAGTGAAAGAGTTGCGGTGCAGATAAATAGCGCTAGGACACCATTTAATGCCCGCACTGTTTTATGAAATGAATCTGTTTTTAATCGGCCGATCAAAGGGCCGATGTTGATTATTTTGAGAAGGGCTATAATCGGCCATCCTATTAATCGGTCAGGCCCTATTCCTCAACTCATGCAAACAAAAGTCTGGAAATGTCTAAAATGAATTTCGTATGTACATATGGAGATACTTTACTGTCCACACACAAACCTGTAGATGGGGGCTCTACAGGTTTTACTTTAGATAACATCACATGTAGCTTTTATTTTTACACACACAATCAAAAGATATTACGCTACACTACAATCTGCACGTACAGTTTGGTTGACTCAAGCCAAGCCCATTAAAACCCCTCAGTACCGGCTGTAAGGCTGTTGGTTTTGTGTTTGGTGGCCACAGATTTTGAACCACAACTACAGTATGCTACGCAATAACCTGCAGGCACAGTCATCTCAAAGATGCAGTCTGCAAGTCTAGCTGTGATGCATTGGTCTCACCACTGCGGCAGGTAATAGTTTTTCTCATGACACCTGTCTATACTGTACATGGATCATGCTGAGTGACTGGTTTGCAGGATGCTTGTATTCAATATTCCTGAGACACTGACAGACTGTCCTTCATGTCCACCAATGTTGCATGTATGTTGGCGATGTTGCAGCATCCATGTGATGAAAGAATCTCCAGTTTCAGTCAAGCAGCTTTGTTGCCCTGGCAACAAAAGTATTATATGATCTACCACACATCACCTTCCCCCTTCTCTTATTTACATAACTTCTTATAACTTAGTTAGTGCTACATATTTTCATAACACTTTCTCTGATTGCTCTAAGATCACAGTAGTGCTGCTGAAGCTGTTTTTTCATCATGCTGAGCTGGATGCTGACATTTATTCAGTTGCACTTGTCATTCTGTGTAAGAGCATCAGCTTCATGACTAATGAGTGATTGGTCTTTGTTATTTTTCCATTGAAGAAGTTAATTAGACTGTTGGACTCAAGGCTTGAGTCAAAAGAAAAGAAGGAGCAGAGAAAGTGAAGGCTTTTGCACCATGAAGGAATCACCTTGATACTTCAGTGATACGACAATGACATGTCTGTATAATGTGCCTCATTAAATGTGTGTGGGTATAAATGCTTGCGTGCAGGTGAAAATGCATTATGTGCATGCATGTTGATGTGTGTGAGTCTAGAGTGTATCCTTTGTAATTCAAATGTGTGTTGCTTGAGCATTACCTACTATAGTACAAGTATGGTGAGGTATCCCTTTTATTGTAAGCCAGAGCAAAACTGTAATACTTAGTGTAATTAGGAGCTCTGCTCTTGGTGTAAAGTACATTATATATAGAACAAACAGGATGAATTCCTGATGACGCAACAATTATTTGATCCTTCAACAGGTTCCCACTTATAAACACTGCCAATTGCGTTCAGTGGAACCAAGCAAGGAATAGTTTAGGTCCATTATATGAACAAAATTGAAATGATAGTATTAGTGAAAGTGACAGAAAAAGAGTGAGGTGAGGAAAAAAATCACTAATGCTTTGAAAATTTGGGTTTTTTTATGATTTGGGACCCAAATCCAAAATGGAACCAAATGTTTATATCACCACAGTTGAATAGAGGTATTCAACATTTTATGGAAAGTCAGTAAAACATTGCTATATACAGTATAAAAATAAACAGAGTCAAATCCATGTAAATCCAATAGACCTTTATTGTGGAAGTAGGAAAATAATGATGGGTACAAATAATTAAATTAATGATGGCTAAATTCCATTTAGCTGCTTTTGTGGCTTACTGGGACACTTGAATATCATTATTGTCATCAGTACCTTGTGTCTTTCAAAATTTTACTTGCAGTGTCTGCCTAAAGCCCTGCTCGCTGATTTAACACACTGCCCTCAACAGCTTAATACAACTACAGATATGAAAGGATATGTTTGTTGGGATAAACAAAATACCTTGACCAAAGTCTCTGTTAGTTCACTGTAATCCCATCTGTTACTCCAAACTACTTCTACTGTATATCTACTTTAGAGTATGCACTCTACAGTAGGTACATGCATTGCACTGCAGAGTACTGTAGGACAATAATGTGCATAGAAATTTGTGTGACTGTATCTGTTAAATGCAACCTGACAGTATAAAATGCCTAGAAGAGTGTGTCAGCATTTGGTAAAGCCATCAACAGTATTGGTGTGTCATTGTGGTCCAGGACTTTCTGGGTGAGGAGCTGCTGTATATCTGATGTGATGTGCAGAGTATGCTGTGTGTCACAGCAAAACAGCTGTTAGAGCCGTTGGGCACCTGTGTGTGTGTGTGTGTGTGTGTGTGTGTGTGTGTGTGTGTGTGTGTGTGTGTGTGTGTGTGTGTGCGCGCAAGGGGCAGACTGCCTCGTATCGCTGTCACTCACAGAGACGGAGAAAGACACTGATGTTGTTTCACACTGACACCTATCTGACTCCACTGTCCTTAACTCTTACCCTGCTCCAGGCAGATATATGCGTTCTTGTGTGTCATACAGTCACATCACATCAAACCATGGCACCAAAACTCTGGCCTAAAACCCATTCCTCTCCTCCACAATCATTTTTCAGCTCCCTCACTCCGTTCCTCTTGTTTCTTTTCTCTCATTTTTCCCCTAACCCTTCAGCTGCCTGGATACATCTTTAAAGGTGCTAAGTTTTGTAATTCAGAGCTTTAATAAAGCACCAAACAGCTATTTGCAATGTAAACTTATGGTGGAGTAATGGAAAGAAATCACTCTCCCTCTGTGTGTGTTATATTCTAAGCTTCTCTGTGCTTTATTTACGTAGCCAATCTGGTTGTATAGCTCTCTGTTGGGCCCCTTTTGCAAGCTAATCACTGCTATTCTGCAAGGTGTTCAAACGGTGGTTACAGCTGAAAATGCCATCGTCATGAAAGTGTAACACCCACCCTCCAGTTTCCCCTCAGATATAGCATCTCAGCTCTGTTCAGCCCTGTAGCCATATTTGCACACTATGTGCTGTTAGCACCATTAGCTCCTAGCCGCTAGTTCAGCAGTCACCATGCTGCACAATTACTCTAAATTTTATCAAAAGAGCAATATGACCACTGCAATCTTAATTTTAATTAAAGGTGCATTTTAAAATTGAATGTCATACTCCAGAAATGTCCTGTCATACAGATTGTATTATACAGACTTAAGAAAACATTTTTGTCTGGTACATATCCCCATAAAATTCAAGCATTTTAACATGTTTTCCGGGGAAAGTGAGAATAAGTAATAGCAAGTAAAAACGGTCATATGTAATATCAGAAGCACACCACTGTTAACCCCAGGTGAGGTATGTGGGTTCCTGTCTCGTGTCTGGTTTGCTTTTTGCTGTGATATGAAAGCATAATTGTTTTTTTTTATGGTACCTCTAATGTCATGAAAGTGGAGCCAAAGGAACTCTGATCTGTTATAAAAGAGCTGATTATAAGTAATAATGACTTTGGGCTAAAGAGAGGGTTAATCGTCTGCCCTGCAAGTCAACCTCCTGGTTGTTATAATGAACTGAGTTCAGTTACAAAAATACTGTCTCTAATGTTGTTATGCTCTGAATTCATGGGGTTAGGCCATGGCTTGCACACACAAACATGTGCACGCACATACACAGTCAGCAGTCATGTTCTGCCAGCACTCGTTGTAATCCCTCAGACAAATTACAACGTCTTCTCCTCCTCCTCCTTTCTCCTCCTCCACCTCCCTCACTCTACTCTCTCCTTCTAGCTGCAATTGGATTTGGATAAAGATGGCTTTTCCTTTCTTCTCTATTCTTCCCTGCTTTGGCTAAAGAGGGATTTGCCTGGGGAGATTACACACAAACGTGCACGCTCGCACACTGCAGCACGGAGACATCACATTTGAGGAAACGCATCTTAACTAACAAACAAACGACTTACAACTAAGGTTTTTTTTCTGAAGGCATGTAGGAATTAAGTCAAACAAATGTTACATTAAGTGTCCACACACACACACACACATACACACACACACACACACAAAGATATCAGAAGAAAGAACGTTTCTACATTTGACACAGAAGCCTGAAGCTAGACAAAAGTCGCTCATCATTACGGTATCTGCGAAAACTAACAAAGCTATCAAAGCGACTGGATGGATCTCAAATGCTAATGTGCGTAGTTCTAATAACTCATTAAAATATTTTGTCTATATTTCCACATTTAAAAAAACAAAAACTTTTGGATCAATGTTTTGTGTGTATTTAGCATTTTAGCTCAGGTTGTACAGATTATAGGGATATGAAACATTTGAAAATACATAAAAAAAATACATACTGTAGCAATGGCAGAAATGTCAGTGTAGCCACTGGTGGATTTCAAAATGCCATACTTTTCCAGAATTCTCATGACTGCTGTTCTGCCTGGATTTCATTTCATTTGAATGCATAGAGGGATGTGCTTTAACCCTGTTTCCATCACCCTGACAAAGACCAAAATAACACTTCTGTCTGTAGCAGAAAAAAACCTGTGGAGCTTTTAAAACCAGAAACAAGCAAATTATCAACCAGGAGTGGTGTCCCAGTTTAAACTGACATTGTCAGGCTCCTCCAATGACAACTATGAGTTTAAGGCTGTTGACACATTGCTGTTATACAACAACCACCCGGTCTCCTTCTAGATATATTGCAAGTACAGCACCCAGTTTTCAATATTTACTAAGTATGAATGAAAAGCAGAAAAGAAGCAGTTGGGAAACTGATTTCGGAACAGAAAAACAAACCATACACACAACAGAAATCAAACTCGGATGCATATTTAGAGTTTTCTGGAAGAACTCATACTGCATGAAAACTGACCAGGTCACTTTTTTTTTTCCTTACTGGTTAGCGGTAAGCTAAATAGTAATTTCCCAACCAAGACTCTGTCCGTTTTAGATCATCAACTACGCCCAACTATGAGTTATCACTCGTATCAGACAATGTGATTTACACACTATAGCCAGGCCACATTAAACCAAAGCTCAGGAGACAACCAAGGCCTCTGTGAACTGCTTAAGAGTTAAGACAAACCCCATTAACTCCAGTTTTATCACCACAGGTGTAAAGAAGAGAAGAAATCACTGTTTAGGCTATCCATCATCCAGACATCCATTCAGTAGACCAAGTTTTGCCATTTTGCATAATACAGAGAAGCACACGTAGTATTAGGCTATTACAACTCACTGAAATAGGAAATATGCCCCTAGGGGCTAATTAGTGTGTGTGTTGTTGGGGTAGAAGGGGCTGGTGGTGGTGTGACTGAATAATTGAAGGATGGAGGCAGCAGATGGTCTTTAACCCTGAACCCCAGACAACAATCAATATTTAAGTAGAGAAAGAACGATACACCACACACGTGCAACACGGAGACACATGTGTACAGCGCATAACCTCAGCTGCACGTTCTTATGAGGGACAGAACATGACCGTCAGTGCCGATGATGTATGGGGTGTGTTTTTCTGTGCACCGACGGAATTGTGTGTGTAGTGTGGTTGCATGGACTTTAGAGTAAATGTGTCTTTGTGTGGTTTTGCAAGTAAAGTTTTGTTGAGATTGTCATTTTTTTATTTTTGCGCATGCTTGTTGGCCAGCGTGCAAAAGCTTATGAACATTTTCTGTGCAAGAGCAGTTTCTATGCAAATATGCCACGCTAATATATGTGTGGGCACAGAAGGGGACACGCATCATGTGTTTTGAATTGTGCAGACAGTTGGTAAGAAGCACAGTGTCTTCCATTTCTCTCTCTCTCTCTCTCTCTCTCTCTCTCTCTGTGTCTCCCTCTCTCTCTTTTGCTCTCTCTCTTCCTCCGTGGGCCACCAGTAGTGGTAATGGGGAGGGACCTGTCAGCTCACTTAATGCAGCTAATGTTTGCCTGCGCCTGGGGACACGAGCAGAGACACACACAGTCCTGACACACACAGCGCTCCGCTCTCTCCCTCTGTCACCACTCTGTCACATTCCCTCTCTTCTGCCTCCTTCCCTCCTTCCCTCACTCTCCCACTCTTCCTTCCCTCCCTGCATCCCTCGTTCTTTTCCAGCGTCTTCTTTACCCACTGCACTGCACCCAGTCTCTTAATATTTTTTTCTGCTTTGTTTTTCCTCACGGCTTGGAGATTTATAGACCATGGCTGTTATAATCACCTTCACCTTCCATATTACTTCATGTGCTCTTGTTATTCCAAATGACCTGCCCACCAACAGCAGTGAAGTGGCCTTTTTTTTCAAATGAAGTGGTCTAATTTTAGATTAAAGAATAAGACATTTGTCTGTATTTTGTATCATCCCTTAATACTTTCTGACTTCTCCATCCTGTCTGTAGCCCATTCATTTCTAGCACACTTTACATAAGAAATTTAAATGTGCATTTATTGGGGACAATTCCTGCAGTGAACGAATGCATATTAGTGAGTATTAATAGGATAGCGAATGTGGGATGAGCTCAAAATAAACTACATGATGAACTCAGTGCTATGGTGTGACTCATGCATGTGTTTTTAATAGTTTTTAGATGGAGGTCTCTGGCACAGAGGGATAAGCTTTATCAGGCTTTGGCTACAGTACTTCTTAATAATAAAGTCAGTATTGGTTTCCTCTGTTCCTCTGACGTCAAGAAAATGACTAATTTCATGACAATTGAAGCTAAATTATAAGACAGTTGAATTCAGGTTGGGTAAATTCTGTATCTTGTCCCTTTTCTTTGCTATAGTAAAATCACAATGCATAAAAAAGAATCTTGACATTTTGAATGCAACACTTTGCTTTCTGCTTGTAAATACTGCTATAGGCATGCCCCTGTAACGAGAATAAACAAATACAAGCCAGTGGAGAGCACAGGAAACAGCTACAGGGACAAGCTTAATAAAAACAAATGGCTTATAGAAACAAAAAAATACTTCTGCTTTCTTTCTGTCTTCACCCTCCTCCCACCACTGCTGCCTCCCTCCATCTATTCCTCCCCACGCTCTGTCGCTCTGATGAATATCACCCAAGCAAATCAGAGATGCAGAGGGATCTCTCTCATTTCTCACCCCTCTTCCTTTCTCCTTATCTCCCCCCTTTTCTCCACCCCCCTGTTTTTTTGACTCCCCATCTTTCTCTCTCTCTCCCTCTCTCTCTCTCTCTCTCTCTCTTTACCCGATTTCCTTATCTACCTTCCCTTTCTCCCCTTGTGTATGTGGATCTCATTCTCTCTCATTATGATGATTTGAGGTTCAGCTTCAGTTGCTGGCCCATTAAAACCGAGCAGCAGCAAGCCTTGCTTTTTCTTACACTGCAGCTCGGCAGCCTCATAAGATGGCCTCTATTATGCATACTGCATTATAAACTGAAATACAAAAATGGCCCACGTCTGCATCTGGTTTTATCCAAAAAAAAAAAATGTTGGGATTCTCTCAGCGGAGATGGTGGAGCCCACACCAGAAATGCTGAATGACCTTGGCAAGTGCCACCTCTAGCCACTTCTCAGTGCCAGCCCTTGATGAGACCTCCCACTTTCCAGGGAGGGATGTTGAGGGATTAGGTAGTGGACGGAGGAGGGGTGAAGGGTTTTCTGTTGTAAAACCTAGATGTGTGTGAGAGGTGGGGGCATCAGGCCAGGAGGTTGCCAAGGCTCTTTCACGCTATCCTGCTCTGTTCTACATGGCTGGATCCATATGGAGCCGCACCTAGAGAGTTCATCCGCTGGTGTGTTTGGACCATCGTTAACCTGAGACATCCCAAGACAAACCAACAATCACTCAACACGCAGTATACAATAACGTGATTAAGATAACACAAAGAGCAACAAAGCCTTTGAAGTTTGGCTGGATGGTCATTTGATAAATATTACCCAAATGTTGAACAGGTCTCTAGGTTCATGTGTATCACAATGACAGTAGAGCCTTTTTTGATAGTCATGTTAGGTTTTGTTCATATATATACTCTCCCCTAGTGCCCTGTACACAATTTATTTGTGTTGTGTCCCAGTAGGTCATATGGTTATGCTGGTTGAGAGGAATCGTCCTCAGTTTTGAGCATTGCAGGGATTTGTAACGATATGAGTGATGGTCACTGTTTGTCAAATCTTGCCAAAAATGTAATCGTGTATTCCTTTAGTCCTGTATTCCAAGCACAAAATTACTTTATAACTCATCAAGGTGTCTGTTTGTCCCTTTTATTAAATTCACTTATTTAAATGTGAACCTAATTGCCATGACATTCATTTAATAATGTTTGTGCAGTTTTTCTATTCTTTTTTGAAAGATCAGTTATTTTGCGGAGAATATGAACTTACCAGACCTTTATAGCCTGATTGCTCAAGGCTACAGTACATTAGCCGTTGCTAGCACACCACAGCATCTCTGACAAACCTCTAAGTGGCCGGATTGCATTGTGTGTAATGTAGGTGATAATTTTTGACAAGAAAGATGAATGCATTGCATGAAAACGATATCACTCGTCAAACTGCATTAATTTTGATGCTTTTTTTTTTAATGTCCATTGTGAAAGTACTCTTTTGATGACATCTCATAGCTATATTTGTACCCCATGCTTTTTTCATCATGACTACTTGCTACGGTCTACAGGCCAGAAACTACAGTATGTATGTCCGCTAGGCTACACCTACCTGTATCGGTAAATGTATATTAGGACAGTTAATAAATTTAACAGTATCAGAGCCCAACACAGAGAGAAACATGGTGTTTATTGACCCGTTTGAGGTTGTTGTACTGTTGTCCTGTAAAGCATCCTTATCTCTATGAATCACACATCACCATGCCATGGGACACTGGATCAGCTGACAAGACCACAAAGCACGCCTGACTAGCTGCTCTGTGTTTGTATGCAGGCATGCCTGCACATACACTACATGTATTTGCAGTGGGGACTTTGTGCTTGACTGCTTGTGTAACTCTACATATGCTGAGTGCGGTATGTTTGTGTGACAAGGAGACAAAAGAATTCCCTGAGCAGGGATTGTGAAGAGAGGAAGAGGGAGGAGATCTGGATACACTAAAGCATGAAATGGCACCTTAGCTGGACTCCCTCTGCTCTCCTCCAGCATCAGTGTCCTCATCATCATCACCCTCTCTGGGATCTTTCAGTCCTCAATCTGTCTTTCCTCCTTTAGTTCCTTTTATCATTGCTTCTTTTTCTCTCGTCTTTTTTTTATGCCCCCTCCCCCTTGCTCTGGCAGTGACATTGGGCTAAAGTGGGACAGAGTGTAGGGGGGCAGTGAGGCAGAAGAGACAGAGAGACAGCCAGGGAGGCTTGGAGAGCTGTTGCTGCTGTGGTGACCCCCCCCATGCACGTACCTTGGGCACTCCTGGCCCCTCAGGCATCCCCTCAACGTCTGGGGGACCCGCTTTTAGCATGTCACCACTACTCCTTTCCAATCTGAAACATCTGTCTCTGCAGCCCTTCCTTGCTTCCCGTCATCCCTCATGTCGTCTTCTCCTCGCTTTAACTCCTCCTCCTTCTCCTCCTCTTCATCCTCTTTTGGGTCTCTGTCGCCAAGATGCCCAGCAACAGCAGCGAGGGCGCATCATCACGGTGGCGCAGGCGAACGAGGGGAGGCCAGGGAAGGAATGTGTGGGAGAATTGTAGGCCTTCACCCAGCCAACCCCCCCACCCACATCCGCCTGCCATGCAAGGTGCACTCAGCCGCACACAGGCCCCGCTCCCTGGTGACCCCCTTGCTCCCTGAGATTCACTGTGTGTCACTCTGGTGCTGCTTACATGCAGTGCACTCCCACTGAGCATAACATGGCTTTACAAAGGGCAAGGCTTTATTGATTTGTGTGAGAGTTTATCACACGTGTGATGGCGTTCTCTCTCTCCCTTTCTCTCTCTCCCCCCACAAAGTAGACGGTGGAATCAGGTTCAACAGCTGAACATAAAGCCAACATGCTGCTTTCAGAAGTCTTTTTCACCTGTTTGCCATGTCTCTCTCTACATAATGGATGACAACAACACAAAACCGACCTGTGTGTGAAATGAATCTGCTCACACCAGCAATGTTTTTATGTTGTCCTCAGTAGAAATAAGCTCACGCTTTGGTAGACTCTGTGTGTGTGTGTGTGTGTGTGTGTGTGTTTGTAAAATGTATTAGATGTCCTGTTAGCCTTCTCATGACTGGCATCTATTATCCATGAGACTAAATAATTAAAGACAAAAGTGACACAATGCACTGCGTGTTGACAAGTCTGGGGTATGTACATGTGTCGTTGTTTTTTGACCAAATGGATTTGCAGATGAAAGCAGTTGTTTTTTGGGGTTGGGGTTTATATGTTCACTCAAGTTCAGCAAGCAAAAAATAAATAAATAAATGTGAACAATCTGGGAGATCAATGTGATGTTTTTGTGTCACTTTGGCTGCTCTTGTATTGGTATCTTTTTTCTATCTCATTTCCAGCCATTTTCTATCCTACCCCTGCCTCCATCTTGCTGCTTGAATATTTATGGTCATTCCAATTAAGGTTAAGTATGTGAGAAGCCTTTAACCAGTACAAAGGGAAAGACAAAGATGGAGACATGGGGAGTGAGCTGATGATGAAAACAGATTATCAGAATTCTCCTTCTCTCTCTTTCTTTTGGTTTGTATGACTGCATTTCCTTTATTTGTTTTTCACCTTCCTGTCTCTCTCTCTTTCTCCCTCTCTCAGTCTCAATCACGAGTTGCTCGTAGAGGGTGATGGTTGTGTGGGTGTACAGGGTGTCACCTTCTAACAACAGATATAGAAAGAGAGAGAGGTAGAGAACAGAGAAACCAAGCAAACAGATAGATATGGAGATAGGGGAAAGACAGAAAACAGGAGACATGGTGGCACTGGGGAGGGTGGCAGCTGGCATTTGACGGTGAAGCATGCCTTTTTAATGAGTGCATTAGTCCTCTGCATACCTCAGATCGCTGCATCATATTGAACCTGGTAAACAGACGGAACAAGGCAGGAGAGGAGGATGAGAAGGTCAAGGGTTGGGACTGGAAAAACTGAAACACTTGTAGATAGATAAGAATAGGCCGAGTGTGTATCTGTGTTTCCTCTTCAATTATTCTGCCTCTGGTAACCATGTGTGCCCTGGCCTCATAGAAAGAGAGACTGAAAGTCTCTTATTAACCCTCTCCTGTTGTTTTGACATAACCTCTTCCCAGTCCTTAAGCAAGCTTTTGTCTCTTGTTGAGTCAAAGAAAGTGGCAGTAATATAATGTTCTGTGGCTCTTTCTATGTCTGGCTTGTTCTCAGAAGCACTTAACCATTGCAGACTACTTTGAATGTGAATAGAGAGGAGATAGGAGCAAGCGTCATTCATTTCATACTGGAGAGAGATGGGGAGCGAGCCTATTGTCGCGAGGTGTAGATTTCGCTTTGTCAAACACATGTCAATTCTTCAGACCCAACAGAGGAGAGGAGAATGGGAAAATTATAGCAGCGGAGAAAAGGATGAGGGGAGAGAGGGCGGGTTGGAAGGCGGGAGAGGAACAGAGGAGGAGGGGAGTGGTATTGATTTGACACTCGGGGAATCACACCACAGCTCTGTTCATTTTCATTCATCTGCCCTTGTAATGGGGGTGTTAATATGGCAGGTAGGGGGAGAGGGCATGAGGGGGATTTAGGAGGATGAGAGCATTTTATTAGAATCCAATCTTTATTATCCTTCACCTCGACCCACCTTTCAGTCGCACACAGAGACATGCATGTGTGCACTGGTGCAGATGCATGCATGCATGCACTTACTGCATGCTTCAGATACACACTCATGCCACTATATGTGAGCGAAGGTGGGGTGAGGTTGTTAATTACATGTTAGGGTTTGATTGGACTCACAGTTGAACAAGTCATGTTTTATATAGTGCATGTGTGACGCAAAAGGAGGGCACTCACCTACAGTGCGAGCAGCTCAGATGAAATAGCTTTTAGTTGGCCTTCCCAGTGCCCCCTTGAATCAGCCATAATGGGCCCTTGGTAATTATCAAATAAATTAGCTAGGGGAAGGAGTGGACGAGGAGGAATCAGGACTGACTCCTTTCATTCTTTCTCACCATCATTATTACTTGTTCACTATTGAGAGAATGTGATGTGATTTTTTTTTTTATTACTATATATGCAGTATCTAGCATTTTTACACAATTATGTGTGATCACAAATTAGCATTATTTTGTATTATAGTTCATGAGGAAGGATGTCTGTGCTCTCGTAAACTTGTAACTACAACAGTAACCAGGTATGTTTTTTAAGTAATTATAAGCATCCATATAGTTGACAAATCATGTAAAATTACTGCTTACTGCCTATACACATTGAGGCCTCTCATGTTATTGCAATATATGTGACTCCAGTCCATTGATACTTATATCCATGTGTGTCTCTCTTCAGCTTTTTTTAATGTTAATTCCATATATCGTTGTTTTGCTTAAAGCTATACGGCCATAATATTGCCAACCTAAAACTTACCAAACATCTTTCTCATTGTAATTTTTGCCTGGATGTCTGTGATATTATTTTTAACAGCAGACATGCATGGGTGTAGACATACAAGTCAACACACCGATCCTCTTCTATGTTTGTCTGCTTGCAAGGTCTCTCCAGCCCACAAATATTTACTACTTAACCATTTGACTGACTATATGCCCTTTTGTTATATAGTTACATCTGCCCCCAACACAAAAACATCCACCTTGTTTGCCATTGTTGGATACTCTGTCACTGAATGTCTTTTACAGGGGAGTAGACTAACTGCTGGTAGGCTGGACTATAACACTGGGCCATGTGTCACGTTAGCCACCATAGCAAACATTACCTTCAGTTTAAATGTACCAACCATTGTGCCACTGAGACCTACTGTATATGTTGAAGGTTTTCCTATTCTGGGCTGAAGCAGTAGAGCTGTCTGTGGTGATGATCTGCAGCAGTATTCCTTAACGTTTGGAGATGTAGCTGTCCATGGTTCTGATCTGTTGTAGCCCTTGAACACGTCTCCTATCTGCACCTCTTGTTATGAGCACGACTGTATAGATGTACTGTACCTCTGTGGATTTTCATAATGGCATGTTTTGTGCCTTGTTACGAAACCCTTAGCTGCACACACAGCTCTGTTTAGCTGACTAGGCAGTGTGTGAATAATTGATGATTAACGTTAAGGTAGATGCATCTTGCTTAACTGTACTGATGTACAATAACTCTAATGGTGACCCCTAAGCCATCATTTAGTATCCTTCAAATTTATTTCTTTGTGGCACAAATCCTGTTATTGTAGTAGTTCACATCTTGCTGGGAGCAGCTAGATACATCTGTTCAGTAAATCATGGGCATGCACACACATGTGCAGCCTCATGTGTTTGCATGCTCTTAAGACATTTAGTTGTGTGTGTGTTTACTTGAATTGATAGAGTTATGTGTTTGTGGTGTATATGTGTGTGTCCTACCTATTCAGTATATTGCAGATTCATTTTTTGTTAATCTGCCATATTGCACTTTTTTTCTAATCACATAAACAGAGTTTTGCATCCATATTTACTCTTGGCCACTGTCATTTATCATGTTTTGGTGCCTTGTTTGTGGGAACCTACTTGGCAATAAACCTGTTTCTGATTCTGATTATGAATAAAGACGATGTATCCTCAGGGGGCTAATATCCATACAGCATAAGGGACTATTGTAAAGGTCGAGCCAGTTGAATCACAGTGATCTGTTACAAAAGTGCTTTTGATAGCTAGAGACAGGTAGTACAATTAGCAATGTAATGCTAAGGGTTTAGATGGAGACACAGTGGCAGGAAAGGAAAAGAAGAAAAGCAGAGATGAAAAGTTGAATCAGGAGGAGGAGAATAAATAAGGAATGTGTAGGTGTACTCTGCTCATTGCTGTGGCATCCTGTAGTGAGGATGCTCTGCATGAAAACACACGCGCACACATCCTCCCAATTTGTTGAGTGCACTCTGCAAACGTGGATTGTGAGACAGTGGGAGTAAGAAAGTGAAGATTGTGAGACAGATTGTGCGTATGTGTGTACATCTGTGGGGAGTCTGTATTGTGCCGAGCCCGTGGTCCATTTAGCCTTAAAACCTCAAAGGCAAACCTTGACAATAATGGCCGTGACAGTCTTCAGCATGTGTTGTTGTTAAAAAGCACAGAGTGAAAGATAAAGTGGCATGATGTTGTTGTGGAGCTCCTCTGCGGCCCATAGCCCAGGCCTGTGAACCAATTACTGATCCATTCAGCAGTTTCTTTCCCCTCCTCTGATCCCCATCGCCATCATTTAAATGGCTGATTCCGTTTCTACCTCTAATGAAGGGTACTCTGTCGCGCACACTCACACGCAAAGCACACATGAAACACACGCTTGTATATGTCATTGTGTGCCACCGCAGCGCCCCCTACCCAGCTGTTGTCACGTGAGTGCACGGGCCCTAGCAACAGCGAGCGAGAGAACGAACAAAAAAAAAGGAGAGATCCTGGCGAGAGCAGGGGAGAGAGGAATGGGTAAAGAGAGGGAGAGAGAAAGAGATGGGAGGGAGGGGGGGAGCCGTAGAGCATTAATAAGTGATGAGTCCAACAGTGTGAATTGCTGTTAGCATTGCTGCAGCGCCGCCTTCATTTGCATGGCAGTACGGAGAGCAAACGCCCTTACTTACGCCATTTCCTCTCTTGCTCTGTTTCACTCCGATAGCACTCTGTTTCCCTCGCTGTTTTATCTATTTCTGTCTTTCTTTTCTCTGTCTCAAAATATGTATATCTTTTCTTAGTTACATGTTTTTAACCTTTCTGTCCTGTCTGATCTTATCCTCTTCTCCTCCCAGCCTCCCTTGGTGCTCCAGCATTCCTACATTAACAATATCATTTTTTCCACTCATTGTTTGTGATGTTGCTATTCTTTTCCCCTGTTTGATGGTGATTTGTTGAAGACGGCACCCATATACTATAATGGGATATATTTAGCTGTGCCTCTCCTGCATCCCTTCATCTTCTGCCTCCATCTTTTTGCCTCCTTCACTACCATCTCACCTGCCCTTCCCCTCTTGTGACTCCCCCCGCCTATCTCTAAGAAGAGGGGTGTCTTCTCTCTGGGGAACTTTGGGGAAGACAAGTGATGCTCCAGGGCTCCCTAATCCTTTTTTTTTCTTTGTGTCCGTCTCCTCTCTCCCTTCCTGTCTCGTTATTTGCATGTATGTTTCTGTCTGTGGATTTTCTGGCACACACACACACACACACACACACAGATCCAGCAACAGCTTCACTCTGCACTTGGCTTGACTTCCTGCCTCAGGCTGATCAGCAGAACTGATTCCATTACTTAAAGACCCCCCTGAAAGAGAAGGAAGAGGAGTGCAGACTAGAAAAAGACAGAGATAGAAAGAGGAGGAGGGCAGAGGGGAGACTGGAGGAAAAGAGGCTGGAATGGTGACTAGATGTCATGCAGATTGCGGGGGGGGGGAAGAAAAGTATTGAGAGTTAAAGAGGAAGTGAGGGGATTTTGCGCCTCTCTTGGGTGTGGTATAGACCTAAAATGAAAAAAAATCTCATCCTGCCTCCCACAGCAAAAAAAAAAAGAAAACAGACACAAGAGGCGCATACGTACATACATACACACACTCAACAACAACAAACTCCTGGAGGCTTAGGCAGACTAGACGAGAATTGATCTTCTGTCCCACAAGGAGAGGCTTGCAAGGGGAGAAAGAAAGAGAGAGACGTAGAGGAATTGTTTTTACCCATGTGTGGCTCTCAGGCCTGCAGGCCCCTCATCCCTCTCACTCGAACCCCCTCCTCTGTCATTCCCAATAGCATGTTTCTCTTTATCTCCCTATCTCTCCCTCCATCAATCTCCATCTGCCGTCCTCCTCCCTGTAGGGTCAGCCCTTTCCTCTGCCTCCCTACGCCGCCGCCTGCGTCGTCATCACTGTTTTAGGTTGTGTCACACCTCCACAGACAGCAGGAGAGCAGGCAGTGACTAGAAATCAGAAACCAGGTAGAAAGAGCAGGAGTGGAGAGAGGAAGTGAAGAGTAGAAAGCTGGTCTCAGGAAAGAAAAAAATTATGTCTTCTGACCTTTTGAACTGTCTGCTTTTACTTGACTGTAACTCCCTTTTCTTACTTTTTGTCACTATATGCTGTCGCAGGACATGCTTTCTATTGTTGTTTTCAAGTTACTTTATAGACTCCTCAGATAATTTAAGTTTTTTTTATGTTGATGAGACATTCTGTGCCCTCTTTCTCATTATGCCTTGTATGTACGATGGTATTCTGGAAGACAGCGATTGACACCACACAATTTTCTAACATTTTCTTGAATGTTTAACAAAGAGAAAATATGAAATAGCAGAACGAGTCTCTTTAAAACAGGCATTGACAAGCTTAATGTCCGCCTGCACCGTTCTCCTCTCTCCATTCTTAACCATCCCTATATTTCTTTCTCTGCCCTCCCGTTCTCTCCCCTCTCCACCCCCTTCTGGTCCGTCTTCCTCTCTCCAGGCATGTTGTGACAGGGTGTAGCAGCGCGTTATACAGGGTTCTACTCGCCAAGTGCATATTATCCTGTAAGGCTTAATACCCAGGTTGGAACAAAAGGGCAGGCTTGAAAATTATAGCTTACGTCGCTTACTGTAGCACTCAGCACAACAGTCTGACTCGCACTAAAACATGTGCGCGTATGAGCATTCACATACAGTATGCATGCAGATCCACAGACTGACAGTTACAAGTATATTCATACTCACAGCCAAGTTACACACACGCGCACACACACACACACACACACACACACAAATATGGTGTCTTTTATAGACTCATTGTCTTAACACTCAAATTTTCAAAAATGTCATTAAAGTTTCATATCTTTCGGGCTTTAGGTTGGACATGTCCCTGGTTTTTTCGGAATTTTTTTATTGATGTTTTCACAGTTTTCTGACTTTTTATTGACTTTTGTAGTGTGAAAAATGGATGGAATAGAATAAATATTGAATGAAATAGACAACGATTTGAATAATGCCCATTTTGTTTAGTTATTTCCTGTCAAAACTTGGCAGCTTTGACACGCCCTCAGTCCTTGTTAGTGTGTGTGTGTGTATATGTGTGGCAGGCAGCCAGTTCAGTCCTCTCTGTTTTAATAAATCTCTTTTGGATAGAGTTGCTCAGCTATAAAATGCATTGATCGTTGTTGCTCACATTGTGTTAGGGGACACACGCATGGACATACTAGCTTGGTTATTGATACTCACACATTCATATCTACACATGTTCATTGATGCACATGCCGAATATCGTGCATTGGCATTTTTATATGCACACATTAAGAAACGCATAGTGATGCCCAAATGTAAATCAAAACATCGGAGAATCTGATTCTTAACTCATTGAGTGGCAGCCATTTTATAAAACAGAAAGTGCTTTGTGCCAGCGTTTTTGCCCATTTTGAGTCATATTTCAACCCATACAATACTTTGTGCTATGACTCTGCAACACAGAGTAGCTCAAATGAAAGAAGAGACTCTCTGTTTCATCATGAAATACCTTGTTCTGCTCTTTCTTTATCAGAGGTGTAGTAGAGGCCACTCCCACTATAAACTCCACGTTTTGTCCTGAATCTGTCCTTTTTGCTCTCTAATCGTCTCCACTTCCTTCTTTGATCTCCGTGGCATATATTGTCTCTTAATGCTTAATAATGCTTAAAACACTAGGTAAATGCTGATGTTTTCACACTACAGCAGCCTTTTTTTCCATCAACAATTTAACACATCTAACAGCTAGTACACCAAGTGTTTCAGACTATGACTGTAGACTGTGACTACCTACTGCTCATGTGTGTGTGAGTGTGTTTTTGTGTGCCCAGCATATTTCATTTCCAGTATTCAACTATTCAGTGCACCTGTGTTTTACTCAAGTCCTCTTCTGTCAACATTGCAAAGAGACATTGAAACATCATGTACAGCAAACAGCCAGAATGTACACCTGTACACACAAACTGCAATAGCATTCGCATAACCAAACAACCTGCAATCTACTACAAACTCGGAAGTGCACACAGTCTAAAATAACCCTTTGGGGGAACAGAATACAAAAAGAGTCAGAGAAGCGGAAAGAATCAAACACTGAAATACACTCTCCTCGCCTTCCTTCTCTTGCTCCTCTTCCTCTTCTCTCTCACATACACACTCGAGCACTTGCTGTTGCTATTGACATGTAGATAAATCAGAGGCAGACCAAGCAGTCACTGATGTGAAATGAATATGACACTAATCTGCTGTTACCATAACACACAGAGACGCATCAATTATTAACACCTACAATAACTCCCCCCTCCCTTCCCCATCATCGCTCTTTCTCTGTTGTGTATATCTCACTAGATGGATGGGACAGAGTTTGTTAAAAGCTCCTATGTGTTCACTAAAGTGCTGCAGTTGTGCCTTTTGGAGACGTGTATATAGTCCTGCTTTTCCTTTCTTTTGAAATGAAGTGATTTCTCAAATGAACTATATGCTCAAGGTCTGTAAAGAGGGTCTTATGTTGATGTGCACCGCAGTTCTTACACAACCTTTCCTTCACCCCAGTAGCAGCTTTCTTTGCTTGGCTTTTATTCAGCAATCATATAGAAAGAAAACCAACAACTGTTCAGAATAGTGAAGAAAACTCAAAAAGACACAGGAAGATGTATTCACATCCATGCCACATGGACAAGGCATTGTATGGGATGTAAGACCACTGAAATATTTATCCACCATGCTAACGCATAGTGTGACAGCAATATAAATAGTCATAACTACACAACATATAGCAATTGCTAAAATTAGCCATCATAACCTAAAGATCATACCAGACTGTAGTAGCGAAACTAATTGTATTATTACATATAGGAAAGGTGCATTTTATTGCTTATGAATTCAATTTTTAATTAAGTCATTTCTTCTTTCAAAAATGCATAATCTTTAAATCATTTCAAAAAACCTGTCAGAAGCCAGATGCTCTACTTTTTTAGATATAGACAGATTATTTGGCCATAGAGAAGACCAGAGAGTAAACTAAGCCCCATGGTGAGCAGTCTAATTAAAAACAAGCACAAAACATGATAATCCATCATCACTCAACCACAAACCTCCAAATGGCTTTATAGTCTTCACAGCACACAACACCCTCTAGCAGACCCTCGCAATGCTTTATATGCAAATAATATGCCTGCGTTATAATTTGCTTTTCAAATATGACTAACTTCTTTCCTCTCCTACCTGTTGCTGTCCACAGGTAACCGTTTCTTCCTGACCTCATTTGGCGCTCTATATATCTCAGAAGTGCAGAAGGAAGATGCTCTGTCCACCTACCGCTGCATCACAAAGCACAAGTACAGTGGAGAGACTCGCCAGAGCAATGGAGCCAGGCTCTCTGTTATGGGTAGGCAACGTTAAGTTACCATTTCTGTTCATAGCGGTAGCTAAGAGAGATTTAGGTTCTTAAAAGAACAGATTTTTGGAGATACTTATTTCTGGTCAAGAGTTGGATGAGGAGAGTGGTACCAATTACTTCATCTAACTCTCAGCGAGAAAGCAAACATAAAGAATAAGGGTATTTGTATCCCAAATTGTCACACTATTTCCTCAAGGATCTGAAAACCTGTTGAAGTGCTGATGATTCCAGATGAATATGTCATTTCTGTGACGTGCTTCTCCTGCAGACCCTACGGAGTCCACCCCGTCAGTGCTGGACAGTTTCCAGTCCGGTGAGGTGCAGGTGGGGCACAGCGTGGAGCTGCCCTGCATCGCATCTGGATACCCAAACCCCACCATCCGATGGCTAAAGGATGGCCGGCCATTACCCGCAGACTCCCGATGGACGCGGCGCATCACTGGCCTCACCATTTCTGACTTGAGGCTCGAGGACAGTGGCAACTACATCTGTGAGGTCACCAACAGCTTTGGCTCCAAAGAGGTGACAGGTCACCTCAACGTAATAGGTGGGTAAAGGACTCAAAATACTAATATTCAGTGTGCAACAGTGTCACTGATCACTGCATCGCCCTCCCCTGACCTTCATTATTCTACATGGAGCAAAAGAGTAAGATGGACAGAAGTAATGAATGTTATGTCAGTTGCGATAGAGACATCATTTAAGCTCTGTTGGCTTTGCCCTGGCCCCGTGCCTCCTACACGCCCTCCCCCACCCCTCCAACCCACCCTCGCCTTAGCCGAGCGTGAGCTTGATCTCCAAGGACGGCTCGTTCCCCCTGCTCTGCTCTCAAACCCCAGCGAGGCGTCGCTACGGTGACAGAGCAGAACAGCGGTAGTGCCGGCCTGTCACTCTGTTTACGGAGGACGTGAGGAAGGGAGAGATGTGTGCATGAATGAAAGGGAAGTGAATCCAGTAGACAAGGTGGCACACTTGTGAAGAGAATAAGGGGAAGGAGGTGGAGAGAGATGTGATTGGGAAAAGGGTGAAGTTACCGGACAGTGGGCAGACTGGCCGCAAGGCACATCACTGCACAAACCACAAACTTTCTTTGACAGAGCGTAGAAGGTGGTATGCACATGCACATGCACGCACGCACGCACGCACACACACACACACACACACACAGAAATTTGGACACACACTTACAGTATGTGCACTTATTGCCCGCGAAGAGTCTTGCACATGCACTGTCACTCCCTCACACTCATGCTCGCACACATTCAGCAGCCTCCAGCATTTAACACCAGCTGCTTTATTGCTCACTGACATTTTCTCCCCTTTCTGTCTCTCTGTCTCGGTTTTCTTCGCTGCTTAGCACACACACACACACACACACACACACACATGCATACTCACACACAAAGGCAATGGCAGAAATCTTAACACACAATCACACCGTATCAAAATATGATTTGTGTTGCCTGCTCTGCCTCAATTATATTGCTTTCGATCAACAACTGTGAACTGTATATTTAGGTAAGAACTTGCGAATGAGAATGAATGACTGACTTGTCTTATTTTTTTATTTTTTATTTTTTAACTCTGCTCGGTCCTGCTTCTTTCCCCAGAGCCACTGCGGGTCACTTTGTCCCCCAAGAACCTGAAGACAGGGATCAGCAGCACAGTTATCCTGTCTTGTGCCGTCCAGGGTTCCCCGCACTTTGCTGTGTCGTGGTACCGCAACACAGAATCTGTCCTGCCCGATCAGCACTTTTCCATCCAGGGGGCTCACAATGAGACACTGTTCATTTCGGCTGCACAAAAGAGACACTCGGGAGCTTACCAGTGCTTTGCAACGCGTAAGGGCCAGACCGCCCAGGACTTCTCCATCATACTGCTAGAAGGTGAGGATGGATATGGATCAGCATGTTAGTGTACAGTCACAAGTTTACAGTCCTGTGAAAAACATTTTTGCTACACTGCTGATTTCTTATCTGATTGCATATTTTTTCAGATCATCAAATAAATTTAACATGAGACAAAGATAACCCACATAAATAAAAAACTATTCAAACCAACCTGGTCCTTTGTAAAATTATTTCCTAGTCCTGATAACTGGTTGTGCCACCCTTGGCATCTGCAATCAAGCTTTGTGATAAATGTGACGAAAGGTCAGAAATCACGAAGGGGGCAAATAGCACATTTTCACTGCAATTACAATACACATCCACCAAGAACGATTGAGAGCAGGTTATATTGTGGCTCTGTATGTGCAGGTGTCTGTAAATATCAAAAAGAGGATGTTAACAAGCCGAGGCAGAACCGATCAACTTCTACTGAACAGTAACCGTTTAATAGACATGAAACTGGCACATTGATGAGTTCACAGCATTTCTGTCATGTTTCATGTGGTATAATCTCTCCAGTGATTTACAATTAATTTAAATGGTATCATACACATTGAGCACACATATGTATCTGCATATGGTTATGGTAATTCTAGCACACAGATTGGCTTTATTATGCTACACTTCATGCAGCGGTGCCTTGCAGTAAAAAAATAAATGCATTTATTAGATTTATGATAACTTGAATCTGGTGTAACGCACCGTGATCAGTCTGGATCCGAACCTCTCGTTTTGTGTTTCTCAGACGGCACACCTCGCATCGTCGCCTCCTTCAGCGAGCGGGTGGTGGTCCCAGGCGAGCCGTTTTCCTTGATGTGCGCCGCCAAAGGAGCGCCTCCTCCCACCATCACCTGGACCCTGGACGACGAGCCTGTTGCTCGGGACCTGTCACGTGTCAGAGCCAGCCAGTACACGCTCTCGGATGGCAGCACCGTGAGCCACGTCAACGTCAGCAGCCCACAGATTCGCGATGGGGGAGTGTATCGGTGCGCCGCACGAAACTCGGCCGGTAGTGCCGAGTACCAAGCGCGCATAAACGTAAGAGGTGCCTGTCTACTTTTCAATATCAGTCATTCAGAGGCTTCTCATAGCCTGACCCCTACCCTGACCCATACCCTATCCTGTACCCCTCTATATATCTACCTCTATCTCTGTATACATGTTTTGCTTTACTGTATGTCATTTTCTCTCTTTATATTTTTTGTCTGTCAATCTGTCAATCGCTTAAATATGCTAATTATGTACAGCAGTGTCTCATTCTGTCTTTCTTTCTTGCAGTCTGTTACTGTCTCGCAGACATACAGTACATTTGAACAGAAAACAAGTACACCCACTCATCCACCCACTGCTGCTACCTGTACGCACATGCACATAGATATGTTTGCAGGCAGACCAAATTTTAAAATAGACAGACTGTATTTTAACATACGGAAAGAAAGAGTGACTTAAACAAGAGTAAGCAAGATTAAAGAAATGTGAGACAAATGGTTGAAAAAACTTTAGAGGAGAAAGAAACAGATGGTCAAAGACGGAGGGAAGAGAGGGAGTAGATAAAATGACAAAAGAGGACTGAAGAAGGGAGGTTTGCCAGTATCTGCTGGGGGGAGAGATGATGAACTCTGGTGACAGAACTGGTGATGTCACTGTCGTCGGAGATGACAAGGATGAGGAGTGACGCCGATGGACGTGGTTGTATTGCTGTCTCTCTCTCTCTCTTTCTCTCTCTCTCTCTCTCTCTCTCTTTCTTTCTTTCCTCTGTCCTTTGTTGAGCTGTGTAGTTGTGACATATGACTGCTCTAAGGAGACCTGCCAGAACGATCACTGGAGTGAGAATGAGCTCCATTGCCAGAGAGTTTCAGACCTGCATACAACATATATACAAGCAATATACACGTGAAAAAAACACACTAGTTCATTCACTGAAATTTTAACTTATCCCATTCAGTGAGACCAATAGCAAAGATACTGAGCCGAGCGGACGTAGTAGAGCACACACACGTGTGCACTGTGTACGTGTGTGTGTGATGGCGTGTGTGTCTGTGCAACGGCGCTACTGAATAATACATCTTTCACTCGTCAGAGCTGTGACTTCAAAGCTCAGCACATGCTGAGAGAGGGAGGAGAGAGAGAGAGAAGCGGGGGTAGCAGGGCTTGAAGGAGAAACGAAAACAAAGATACAAGACAAACAATGGCGGGAAGGTCACCAAAGAAGTGACACATGATTGAGTGAGTGTCTTCCAGTAATGCTAAACACACTTTGTGTCCGTCTGTCTGTCTGCCTGCTGGCCCACAGCCTCCAGTCTCTGTCTTCTGGCAATGATACACAACCAGCGTATTGAGGCAGTCATGCTTTTTGTTTTTAGGACAGTATTCACATGGATCTTGTCTGTTGAGACAGTAGACTGACAGGTTTGTTTGGTCTGGTCTCTTACTCTGTGAAACAGAGTTAACTATCAGATCCACACCATTATCACTCATTTTTTGACATGCGTGTATACTCAGACAGACATTATGACAAAAATAGTCAAAAAAGTCTTTTCTTTTTACATTAAAGCATTTAAACATGTTCTAATACAAGTATAAACCAGACATTTGGATTTAATGTCCCCTTTAAATGTGTTTGATCAGGCTAAATGTTGCTCACATCATATACAGATAGTTTAATAAACAGCGGAGTGACTATATTTCTAAAAATCTTACATTCTGAGATGGACTATACAGTTTTTCAGTAGAAACCAAAGAAACTCTACCCTGTCTCTCCGACACCTCTACATGTTTTATTTTTCCTCTTCTGTCTCTTCCCTACTCCCTGTTACCCTTCCCCATTACCCCTCCCTTTTATTCCTAAAATTCCATGACCTGCTTCTGACGCCATCAACTAATGATTGTATTCTTTTCTTCCTCTGGTCAAACCATCTCTCTCTCTCTCTCTCTCTCTCTCTCTCTCTCTCTCTCTCCCCCTCCCCCTCTCTCCCTCCCTCCATCAGGTGCACCTAGGATTCGTCCCATGAAGAACATCACTGCAGTAGCAGGAAGAAACTCTTTCATAAATTGCCGTGTCATTGGGTACCCTTATTACTCAATCAACTGGTATAAGGAGGGGCTGCTCCTGCCTGACAATCATCGCCAGGTGGATTTTGCTTTCTGAATTTCTTTTTTTCCATACAGCACTGTTTAACGTGAATATTCACTGCCTGGCCAAAAAAAAAGGTCGCCAGCAAAAAAAAAAGGTCACACACTCTAATATTTTGTTGGACCGCCTTTAGCATTGATTACAGCACGCATTTGCTGTGGCATTGTTTCGATAAGCTTCTGCAGTGTCATAAGATTTATTTCCATCCAGTGTTGCATTAATTTTTCACCAAGATCTTGCATTGATGATGGTAGAGTCTGACCGCTACGCAAAGCCTTCTCCAGCACATCCCAAAGATTCTCAATGGGGTTGAGATCTGGACTCTGCGGTGGCCAATCCATGTGTGAAAATGATGTCTCATGCTCCCTGAACCACTCTTTCACAATTTGAGCCCAATGAATCCTGGCATTGTCATCTTGGAATATGCCTGTGCCATCAGGGAAGAAAAAAATCTGTTGATGAAATAATCTGGTCATTCAGTATATTCAGGTAGTCAGCTGACCTCATTCTTTGAGCAGATACTGTTGCTGAACCTGCAGTAATTATCCAGTAGGAGGCTCGTACCTATTTGCTTAGTTAAGTCCAGGTCGCAATTTTTTTTTTTTGGGCTGGGCAGTGTATAACATTATAAAAAAATCATCTGGGTGTTTTTATACAGTTTTATATACGAATAGTACCTCCATATATATCAGAACACATGAATTACTTATTTGTTGTTGTTGGTTTCAATGTCAGCTATATTTCCATCCATCTCATTTAAGTTCACAGCTCCGTTTACATGCATGAATAAGAAGATCATGTGTCCATCATCTGTGAGTGTAACGCCGCTCATGTCTGTTCAGGTGGTGTATGAGAATGGGACTCTGAAACTCAGTGACGTCCAGAAGGGGATGGACGAGGGGGCCTATGTCTGCAGCGTGCTCATCCAACCGCAGCTGTTCATCACACAGACTGTCTATATCACTGTCAAAGGTCAGTGTCAGGGTTGATCATTTTGATCAAGTGATAACTCCTAGCTTGGACAGACAGTCACACAGATATCTGCAAAAACATGCGTAGCACACATTCTTATATAGTTTTTGGGAGTTTGTCAAATGAAGTGCATATACTGCAAATAAAAACATGGCTGGATAAAAATCTGAATGTAAAAGAGGGTGACTGTGAGAGGGATGAAGAGTGAGAGATCAGGAGTCTGTGAGAGAAAAAGGGAGAGGAAAGAAGAAAACTATATGCATTTCCTCTGATAACCCCTGATTAAGGGGCAAAGTGACCTAGTGCGCTCTCTCAACTACTCAGCAATTACATAGAACAGGAGTATCATAGTATAAGATTTGTATTTGTCTGAATGACAAAGTTTGTGTGTGTGTGTGTGTGTGTGTGTGTGTGCGTGCTGTGTCACCATGTAGGCTCTCCGCAGCTATAGCATGACATGTTTGTTTTAAGAAGTTGCGGGTTTGGTGATTCGACTTGACAGTAGCAGACGTGAAATTTTCAGGTACTCAAGCGTCTCTGTGGGGTTTTTTTTCTGCGTGTTTTTTCCGTGCACACATGCACATATATGTATACAAGAGCATTTGCATGCACATGCGTGCATACTGTATGTGCACAAGCTGTCTGGGTATGTGCTTGTATGAATGTGTTCTCATCATGTCTCTGATTTAATTAGATGAATTTTAACGAGGCCCAGATTAAATCCCCCAGATGTCTCAGCTGTAACCCCCCCCCCACCACCACCACCACCACTACTCTCCCCTTCCTCCCCCAACTCCAAACCATCACCTCCACCGCTCTCCATAGCAACACCACTCTTCCCCCTGCGGATGGGGCTCTAATTAGAGCAGCTCTTATGGGCTGGCTTTAGCAGGGCGGGGTGGAGTGGAGGGATTGGTAGGGGGCACAGGCTGCTGCAGAGTGGGTAGTGGGCTAGTAGGCCAGACTGCAGTGTTTTGGAAGCTTTAGGCGTCCAGACTTAGATAAGACACTCAAGAAATCAGACAGACCAATTGTCTACCAATTAGCTTGTCAGGTGAAAATGAAGGATCCTGAACCATGTCCTCTGAAAGAAATCTTACTCAGTCTTTACTTCTCCTTCTTCTGCATCTTTCACCTCTTCTCCCGTTACATCACTCGCTCTCACCACATGTCCTCTTGATACCCCCAAATCTTCAAATCTGTGCATCTACCCACATTCTCCCCATCTTTACATCTGACTTTCTCTCTTTTCTCCATCCTTCACTTATTCATATCTACCGCAAATCTGTCTTCACCTCTTACTCACCCTGCTCATTTAAACAACCCTCTAACTGTTTTCATTCATCTTTTTTTCTTTCCCTCTTTGCCTCACTCTCTCTTCTCTCTATCTACCCTGTATTTCACCCTGTTGCCTGTCCTTGCCTTTTCCCGTCTCCCGCTTCTCTTTTCATCATACATTTCCTCAACATGATCTGCTTGTTCTATCTCTTTTGCTTATCTTATTTTATCTCATTTCACTATTTTCCCCCTCGATCACTTTGTTACCTCTGCATTTCTGTTTACTCATCCTCTCAACACATCTTACATCCTGTCACTGTCCTTCCTTTTTCACCTCTCTCGCTCACTCTTTCATCCCCCCCTTCTCTGCCTCTCTCAGTTCCTCCACTGATCCAGCCATTTGACTTTCCGCCGACTTCCATCGGTAAATTGATGTACATCGCCTGCGTGGTGTCATCTGGAGACATGCCCATACGCATCACGTGGCGCAAGGATGGGCAGGAGATCGTGGCCTCCTCGGGCATCACCATCGACACAAAGGAGTTCATGAGCTCTCTCCAGATATCCAAGGTGTCGCTCAAACACAACGGCAACTACACCTGCATTGCCAGCAATGACGCTGCCACTGTCAGCACAGAGAGGCAGCTCACAGTAACAGGTAAGAAGGTTATTATGTTTGGAGGGGGTTATCAAATGTTTACATTTATGAAATGCATGCATTGTTTGAGATTGAACCAGTGGTTGTCACCCATTTCAGCTTGGTGTCTTTTTGTCTTGGTAGCTTGAGTGTGTTTTTGGGAACCCTTGTCATGTATGAAATTAGTTGGTCGAAGTCACATGAAAGAAACATTTCCCCTCTGATCTTCTCTGGTGGCTTCATTTAAATAATTGTTTGAGCTATGGCTATCCAGTAATTTGGAAAAAAAACAAATCAAACTACTACTACTAGTTTACTAGACATTCATTCCATTTAATCACAACGTACACTGCTGTTGAAAAGTTTCAACTTAGTGTTAAAGCAGTGTTATTGACGGTGCTCTGAATGAAATAAGGTTTACTGGCCCTGCAGGAAACATTAAAGGAAGCCAAGCCTAAAAATACATTTTTTTCCTCCTCTCCTTCTTCTTCCAGTGCCTCCTCGCTTTGTGGTCCAGCCCAACAATCAGGACGGGATCTATGGGAAAGCTGGGATCTTAAACTGTTCAGTAGATGGATATCCTCCTCCTAAGGTCATGTGGAAGCATGCCAAAGGTGCACTAGGTACATGACCCCTTTTCATTGTTTGTGCACTTTGAATATGAAAACGAGATGAGAAAAGCAGACAGACACATCATAAGTTCTTAGTCCCCATAAATTTGACTTAAATGTAGGGAACCTCATTTACTTCACAATTCATCATAATCTTTTTCTCTTTGCATCCAGCGGGTATTGGGAATCCGCAGCAGTACCACCCTGTGCCTCTGACGGGCCGTATCCAGATCATGAGTAACGGCTCTCTACTCATCAGACACGTCTTGGAAGAAGACCGTGGCTTCTACCTCTGTCAAGCCTCCAATGGCGTGGGTTCAGACATCAGCAAGAGCATGGTCCTCACCGTTAAGAGTGAGTATACAAACTTGCATGGACTAATGTAGCAGAGTATTTTTCATGGCATACGTGGCTGCGGTGAGGCCATCTGAGATGCTCCGGTGCTCTAGCTATATCAGCCTGCATGCTCGCCAGCTTTGTCAAACCAATGTGCCATCCTGCAGTACTCCCCCTGTGCTCTGTGGATGTGAACATACACACATACATGCACACTGATGAACTGGTGAGGCAAAGCTGACCATGGACATAAGAGCAAAACAATAAAGAGCAGTGAGAGAGAGCGAAGGGCATATGTGCGTGCGTGAGATAGGCTGTGAGGAAGTGAGTAACTGAGCAATTGATCTTTTGACTCCTGGGATCTGTCTGCAGACAATCAAAAACACTTTGAGTTTAATCATTATCTGCAATCAATCTCTCTCATCCTGCCCTTGCTGTCAGTAACACCCTATGTAATGCAATGTGAACATCCATGGGGGAAAATGTGCATGCTTGTACATACGCACACGAAGTTGAGCATATAGTCGTGTAAGAGGGCATTGCACTTTGTAATATGCAGCAACCGTGACCTTACAAAACAACTGGCTTCCTTTGACACTTGCACACACACACACCTATAACCAGGTGCATACAAACACAAGCACTAGTTTCACCATGTTCTGCTATCATACGATCACCCCCCACACCTTCTGCTGGTGTTAGTGTTATTGATTGAACCGTTCCTCTCCTCTGCCTCCCTCAATTCTGTCTGTTTCGCTCAGCGGAGAGGAGTAAAAGAGGGAGGGTGAAATGAATAAGTGATGAAAACAAAACAGCAGAACTCTCCTCAGATCGGTTGTGCGTGCGCGTGTGCGCTCATGCGTGTGTGTGTATAGAGTGTACACGAAAGGTGGAGTGTATCGTCTTTGTCTCTTCATTCACCTAGACCCTGGTGTTAACTATAGGAAAACGAGAGAGGAGCTTTATTGACTTTACCTCATTGACCATAGCTCTTCATTACTCTACTGCAATGGAACTGGGCTACTGTGAACTCCACCTTTTTACCTGGCATCTGTCCTACGTCTTCTCTGCTCTTTCTTTACCTTCTTTCTTTCCACTTAAAGCCTGCTTATTATCCAACTACACCTTCTTTTACTTTTCTCCTTTTTTAGCTGCCTCTGTCAACCCCTCATCAATCTATTTACTGTCACCATTTTCTCTCATTTGTTCTCACCATCTCGTCGTCTCACACTCCATTTCCCTTCTACTTCCAGTCCCGGCGATGATCACCAGTCACCCCAACACTACTATGGCTAAGAAGGGTCACTTGAAGGAGCTGAACTGCACAGCCAGAGGAGAATGGCCCATCATCATTCGCTGGGAGAGAGGGGACACGGTCATTGACCCCGACCGCAACCCCCGATACTCCATTACCACCAGTCCCAATGAAAAGACAGACGAGGTGTTGTCTACGCTCAAGGTGAGAAGCATCTAATTGATGACATCAGGTGGCAGTATCTTTGTCTCTTATTCAGATGACAGATAGCTTTCTCTTTTGTCTGATTGAGCTCTACTTTTATGAGTCAAAGAAGTGCAAAGCACACTCTACTTGTATGTCAGTGTGTTAGAGGTTAGTAACAGTCATGGCCTATCTATGTCTGTGTGACATGTCATTGGTTTGGACTGGAACCACATCTCCTGATCTCCAGTTGAGTTTCTACACAGTTGCCTGACATATGATGCCAAAAAAATAACATCTATTAAATGAAACCTACATTTCTCCTCCTCAATTCACCATTATGTGATTCTGCTCCATCACATCATGTTGGTCATGGCAGCCACAGCCTCTACATCCACTGCATTTGAAAAATGAGGTGCTTCCGGTGATACATATCCGAGGAAAGATGGAGCTGATTGCTCACAGCTCAACCGGTCTGGTGATGCAGTGTTTTTGGATGATGATGCTAAGAGAGGGTCAGTCTGGAACAAGTGGTACTAAAGGAGCTCTGTGATTTACAAAGGAGCTGAATCATCTGTGTGTCCAGTGAGTTCTGAGGATGTTGGTTTCATGCACAAGAGGGCCAAAAAGCTTATTTGTGTGTTTTTCACACGATTTAGTCAAGGTTACTCCAGTGGATTTTGTGCTTGTAATGGTGGTTTCACAATATGCCCAGCTCAAATTAAAGACTTCAAATGATTGTGTATGTACTTATGTGAAAGGATTTTTGGTGTGTGTTTAGACTCTGTTATCGGTAAAATAATGTTTATATTTAAAGTACAGCAAAAACATGCTTGAAAAGGTTTTGTCCATTTTGAGTGACAAAAATTGCACCTCTCCTCTCAGTCTAATGTACAATGATTCACCTAAACTGTAAACATGCATATTTAGAGGAAAAAAAACTCTCACTGAGTTGTCTCTTTGTTTGTCTCTCTTTCCCTTTCTGCCTTCCCCGTACAGCTGAAGCCAGCAGAGCGTGAGGATTCAGTCTTCTTCTCCTGTCACGCCATCAACTCTTACGGAGAAGGACGAGGCCTTATCCAGCTCACTGTGCAAGGTAACCATTCCTGTGCAAATACATGTCTCCGACCACTGTCTCCTCCTCACATCTTCCGCTTGTTCACTCCCTCTCATTTCAATTCTCAGAGCCTCCAGACCCTCCTGAGTTAGAGGTGCGAGAAGTGAAGGATCGCAGTATGAATCTTCGGTGGACACAGAGATTTGATGGAAACAGCGTCATTACGTCCTATGATATTGAGTATAAGAACAAGACAGGTAACTGAAATGAGAGAGAGCTGTACATAGTGTATTAAAATTCACTGCTACTGTCAAAAAAATTTTATGCGACTTTTCTTGCAGGAAGACAAAGGAAGAAAATAAGATATTTAAACCAACATTAAGTATACCATTGCCAGCAGACTGTTCACACTGAAATAAACTTGAACAATACATGTTCTCTGCATCACATGACTACATTGATCACAACGTTAGTGGTCAAAGCTACTTTAGGATTTAACTGTTTATCACAAATATAAATCAACATTGTCTCTTCCATTCGCTTTAATGTTTTTAGCGTCATTGCTAAAGTCCACCATTGCACAACCTGAAGAGACAAAAGGCATTTTAAGGCAGTTGAGTTTGTCCAGTAAGATCAAGTCTAATAAACTAAAATTCCTGCTAATTTAATATCCATCCAGGATCTTGTACGCTAATCCACCTATGATGTGGAACATTCACACTTCATTTAATGTTGTACTTGGAATGAATGGTATGTTAGTATTTTTTTTCTCGAAAAGACATAATATTTTGCAGGAGTGACAAAATGAAAATCCACAAATAAATCAAAATGATGGCCTCTTTTTTTCAGATTCCTGGGAGCTGAAGCATGCCACTCGAAATATCTCTCCCACCAACAATCAGGCCAACATAGTAGACCTTCACCCTGCCTCAGTCTACAGCATCCGCATGTACTCTTACAATTCAATTGGCAAGAGCGAGGCCAGTAAGGAGCTCACCATCAGCACAGAGGAAGCTCGTAAGTATTTCAACAGCACTGCTAGTGTGAATTTCACTTTTGCTTGGCATATTAGCTCTGCATCACTGTTGACACAGACCGCTGTCCTTGAATATTTGTATTGAAACTTCATCTCATTGAAATTGAGGAAAAACATCTTTGAAAGCTGTTGATCAGAATATTTTAGGGCCATGAGATGTATTGTAAACATGAAAGCCACAGAGTGTTTGTTCAACAATAACACGAATGCCTCAGCCTCAACCCTCATGACTCTCGCTCTCATTCTGCAGAGCCTGATGGTCCTCCCATGGAGGTGATCCTGCAGCCGGTGACCTCTCAGAGTATCAGGGTCACCTGGAAGGTAAAGTTTTTTGAATCGTCTACCGTCAAACAAGGTAGTTTGAAGATTATTTGTTTGTGTTAGACTGAATCACATTTTTTGCAGTTTGCCAAGCAACCTAATGTTTCTTGTCCTCATTCCTTTTCAGTGTATTTTAGTTTGCAGAGGTGGCAAAAAAAACATGCGCTGTATGAATAGGAATATAGATGATGCCAATATTGTATTTCCATTCTCCAGGCTCCTAGGAAGGAGCTGCAAAATGGGGTGATCCGGGGTTACCAAATCGGTTACAGAGAGAACGGCCCGGGCAGCAACGGCCAGTACAGCATTGTGGAGATGAAAGCCACTGGAGACAGTGAGGTCTACACCCTGGACAACCTGAAGAAGTTTGCCCAGTATGGTGTGGTCGTGCAGGCCTTCAACAGAGCCGGCACAGGGCCCTCGAGCTCAGAGATCAATGCTACAACGCTGGAAGATGGTGAGGATCACAATAAACTGCACACATAGAAAGTAGTTGTAGGTCTGCTGATGAGTGTAAATGGGCTAGTGACCAGCAGCTGTACAGCAACAAAGTTAAACAGCATGCTGCTTTAAATACAGTGGAAGAATAAACCATCAGGCCAGTGAACCATCACCCTGTGCCTGCTTTGCCTTTGATTCACAGTAACTGTTACTACACTTTTTTCTGTTGCCATTGTCTTTTTGCCATCTCACTGTCTGATCTATGTCAAAGTATGCCATGCTTTGTAGTCTAAAATTACTGTTTTCTCTCTCTCCTTTCCACAACAATTTATGCTGACTGCTGGTATCCAAATGGTTTTTGCAAATACCAAGGACACACATTCAGTGCACATTCAGCAGTGCCACAGAGAGGATTTGAGTGATACATGTAGAGATAACTGCCATTCAAATGTTAAGTGAGTGAGTGAATGAATGAATGGATGAATTGAATGAAAGAACAAACTGTAAAAGCACCGAAGGGATCAGAAACCTCTTCCCAGGCTGCACAATCCTAAAGAATGTTTAGAAATACTGTTTAACAATTCCCAGTCTTGCAATCTTTAGCATCCTTTGAAAGAAACTATTTATCCTGGATTATTATACCTCTTTCCTGATTGGAACCAAAAATGTATTGCTGACTTTTTCCAAGCTACCTTTTACCAAAGACATGTAAAAGACAAACTTTATACACACTGATATCCATGCTGCTCTCAGCACTCTTGCACTTTACACCTTTCACTTACTGCACCTTACATATTACACATTTCACCTCATCATCCACCAAGAATTGTTGATATCTGTGTACACTTTTGTCCATGTGTGTGTGTTTAAATTGCACATTTGGTGTCTGGTAAAGTGCAATTTCAACGCTCTGTGTAATGATTGTTACATAGTGAACTGACAATTAAGTACACTTTGACTTTGACTTTTGACCAAATTGAAATCTACACACATTATGTGATAAATAAATTGTAACGAAATGAGGCTTGGTGGAGGTATTAAAGGGAGTCACATTACAGATCCATGTTTTGCACAGGTAGAAATGTTGACATTTTATTCTAAGTACATCAACTATGAAAAGGCAAAATTGCGTGCAGGTTGGAGGAAGGGGGCTGGTGTAAAGCAGGAATGCTTGGACTTGCTAAGAGCTGTGATTTACTTGCAGCTTTTCCATTTATTCATATCTGGTAAAGCCATTATTTTGCCAACATTAATTGACTTTTGGTCCCTAAGGAGCTGAATAAATCCAAAACAAGCTGACATACATTAACAACATGCTGATTAATGCATCTTTAAAAGAAAAAAAAAACTCTTGTGACTTTATAATCATATTCTCTCAAGAACACTCAAGAAAATTGTTCTTCTTGTACTCTATTCTTTGGTGTGTATTATTAATTAATGTGCACACTGTATATGAAACAGATTTTTTTTTTTTGTCATGGCATGCTGCCTCTCTCAATATCATACGTCATCCACATTTGCTCCCCCCCATGCAAACAAATACAAAGCCCCATTGGTCCAGAGCAGACAGAGTCCTCCAGTTCTTCCCTATGGCTGTCACCGTGGCGACAGTGATATTGATGGCCATTATGATAATAGTGATAACAACAAGCATACTAAAAATAATTATAATTAGCTTGTCTCTCTGTCTGTCTTTCTCTCTCATTCCCTCTGCTGCTTCCTGCTGTAATTATCCACAGCTGAGCGCATTGTCTCTCTGCTCCCTCTTTTCATCTTTTTCTGCCCTTCACTTGCTCCCCTTGCTTTCAACTCTCTTCCTCTCTTCCTCCCTTTTTCCTCTGCCCCTCATCCTCCATCTCCTCCTCCCTGCAGCCCCAGTCCAAAACTGTCTTTCATTGTGTTCCTGTATTCTCAGTCTTTTAATTTTCTGGTCCAAATTTGTGCACATATTTATGCAATTTAATTTTATATTGATTTGAACAACTATCTTATTTACCCCCCATTTAGCTGCCCTCCTCCATCTGTTTAACCCCACATAAGCCCTAATGCTCATAATGTGAATGTGTGGAACCAGCATCCCCTTTCTGTTCTTATATTACTTGTAGGTCTGCCTGTGAAGGGAGGAAAAAAATGTTTTTCCCTTCTAAATATTTAGCCTAAAGGTTTATTCATGCAAAACCGTGATTTTCATTTTTCTAATCCTCCTTTCTCTCCCTGCCTTCCTCCGTCCTCCTCGCCACCTCCTCTCTCATCACCAGCTGCAGAGAAATTCCCTGGTGAAGTTGGCCCAATCTCTCCCTTTCATTGCTCTCTGTCTTTCACTCGACTCTCTTCCTCTCTTCCTGCCCCTCCTTCTCTCACAAGTTGACTTCTGTTCATCTCCAACAGTGTGTGTTATTCAAAGCCTGAAAGACTAATGGTCAGCGGTAGCCAATAGAAGAGACACCTGGACTGGTGGGGACAGAAGGAGGCTTGTACAGAGAAAGAGAGTTGGTCCTATACATCACACTGGATGCATGTTTTGAGCTTTTTATCTATCACTGGCCTGTTTACTGGCTTCAGGTTTGATATGGAAATTTAGGGTTTTAGAGAGGGTGTCGTCCTACTTCTGAGGAGACAATGACTGCCTTTGCTTTAACATAAAAATAATTTGCATTTTCCCAGTTATTAACCTCTTAAACACCACTGACCACACAAGTAACCAGACATTACCAGCCACGACAGTGTGCTGATATTGTTTCCACCTTCGAACTTTTACTGTAGTGGGAGCTACCACAGAGGCAGTTTTGAGGGCTTTGCCAGGTGTTTATATGTCTTGGACAAATAATGTCACAACAGTGCAAAATGCGGTCTTTATTGGTGTATAGTCAAGATCAAATTTAAGGCTGCGTTTGAAGATGGGCATAGTCCAAGCAAGGATGGTAGGAAATGGGGTCACTGGCTCCCACTTCACACCCCAAGCCCGATATGGCACCAAGCTTTATTAACAAACCGAATTTCAAGTACATGTATAAAATATGAAATATGAATATGGGAAATATGAGTCAAAAACATAGAATTGACAATTTTTCTAACACTATAGCTTCATAAGCTACTTGACAAGACATCTAGAATGTTGGGCTTTTAATATTTCTCAGCATAAACTTAATATAGCTTTAATAAAGTGCTGGAATAAGCTGCTAGAACATTGTCACTATTTTAGGGGTTTAAGAATTCCTTTGTTTCCACCGTTTATCTGCATTAAGACTGTTCATCTTAAATTCAACGGTGATTTACTTAAGGTTAGATAAGATCTTGACTTTTCTCTTCTTTCTCCTTGTCTTCAGTGCCCAGCCAGCCTCCTCAGAATGTCCGAGCCATTTCTGTTACATCAGACGAGGCAGTGATCACGTGGTCTGAACCTCCCAGGATGACGCTGCATGGTGTATTGAAGGGATATCGCGTCGTGTTCTGGGCTGTCTTTCCAGATGGAGGTGTGTTGAGTGTCATCTCCCTTTAGACACAGCGACTAGCAACAGCTCAGCTCTGGGTCTAAACATCTCTCTGACCTTTCCTTTTTCAGAATGGGGTGAAATGCAAAACATCACAACCACCAAGGAGCAGGTGGAGCTCAAAGGCCTGGAGAAGTTTACCAACTACAGTATCCAGGTTCTGGCCTACACCCAGGCTGGAGACGGAGTCCGTAGCAATGTCCTGTACATCCAAACCCGCGAGGACTGTGAGTCCACATTTATAGTAGATAAAAAAAATAATGAACTGACCTGTGTGTCCTTTGCTTTGACCAAACCTTCAGGGCAGGTCTAAGGATTTTTGTCCTTGGTTTAAGCTGCAGTGTGGGAGGCAGAGAGACAGAGGGGGTAGAGGGGGTCTTTGTAAGGCTGAGGTTGCTGATTAAAACCTCTTTGTGCTCTGATGTGCCATTACCAGTGCTAATGAGAATTAAGAAGCCAGAAAGTGTGAGTGAGTGTGTGTGGTTGAGGAGCCTAAGGGTGTGGGTCTGTGCATGTGAATATGCGGAAGTGTTAGCAGGAGTTCAGTGTGTGTTTGTGTGCACTGTCTCAGCGTTGGTGTGCGAGTGTGTGCACATGCACTATTGTTTGTGTGCAAGTCTAGCTCAGCACCCAGCACAAGGAGAGGGATTAATTCTTTGTGGCTTAGAGAGAATTAATTTTGTGCTTACACTGGCGGGCTGTGGATTACATCCGTATCCGCCTCTCCTCCCTCCCTGGGGCCAGGCAGAGGAGGAGGCAGGCGTCTGGAGATGGAGAAAATGAGGGGAAAGAGGGATCACAAGAGAGAGATGGGGGCAGAGATTCTAAGAAGTGTCATTTCAGAAAAGGCCTTTATTCTCTATTCCTCACTATATCTCCATTTTATGAGCCGTCCTTGCTGCAATAGCAATGTGTTGTGTTAGTCTTTGAGTGTGTGTGTGTGTGTGTGTGTGTGTGTGTGTGTGTGTGTGTGTGCTTGTGTGCTTGTGTGCTTAACAGGGGCAAGCTGAGTGTCTCTTTTGCCCTGATGTGGGTTGACACTGTGTCCAGGGGCAACCTCTTCACAAACAGTACATTCACTGCTCTCTGCCTCTCTCAGTCTATGCCTTCCCTTTGCCCTCAGTGTCTGCAGCATATGGAAAAGTGTTTGAAGCGGCATTGTGCAAATAGACAATTCCAGCCTGCCTTTCCTCTGTGTTTGTCTCAGAGACACAATGATAGCAGACAGTTGGTGCAGGAGCCAAGAGGACAGAGGTTCATTATTTCACTATTTTTCATGCTCTTTCTAAGGGACTCCACAAGTTGTGGGGTAATTTAGTTGGTAATTTATGGATTTCATGATTTCATGTCACAGAGTGTTTATGTTACTTTCAGTTTGGTCTGTCAGCAATAACACTTCATACACAATTAGATCTATTTTTTTTAAATCATGTTAAAAGTCTGTTGCTATTTTGATGCAACTTTGCTTGCAACATCTGCTTCCTAGTCGAGATATCAAACGTGATATGCACCTTGTGTAAAACTGAGTTGAAATATCACAGAAGTACTTCAAGTTGATCTACCACCTTGGAGTTAAGCATGCTAGCAGAGCTAATCTGACAGATGCTAAAGGGCGCTAGTTTGGAGCAGGTCTACACAGTACTGTGGAAGAAGTTAACTATAGCGCTGCCAAATGGGTGTCAGCTGACTGCAGACCAGTCGACATCATGGCAGACTCTGGTCTAAGAGATTTACTCTGTGAAATAAAATCATTGTGCATACAATCATTGTTAATATGCCCTTAAAAACTGTTGTGAAATGCTAAAAAAAACTCATTTTAAATATGCAATAATATGATTAGTTGTGATTTTAAAAAAAATAAAAGTGTGACAGCCCTACTTTATATTAAAAATAAACAAACAATGCACTTTTGTGATCTTAAAATAATGATGATGATTAAAATCATATTCCTAATCAGAACAAATATGTCAAAATAATCCACGAGTCCCTCATCGATCATTAGCTGCAGCTAACACTTTGACTGGAGTTTCTTTATTTTCATTAGCCTGATATTAAGTTAAAATTTAGTGTAACTTCAGTGTTTTTGTGGCAAAATATGGCAGCTTGAAATATTACTGAATAATACATGAGCAAGAAAAATAACAAAACAGAAAAATGAGGTACCTCCTCCAACTCTACTCTTAGACACCTTGGGTGTATTATCATAAAACAAGATTTGAGGAGAGAACTGAGGAAATTATGATTCATGTGAAACCATGTTACTGTACCATTGTAGTTATTTTTTCTTGATTATTTGGCATTCATCTTGAAAAAAGAGACAGAAAGCAAGAGCAGGATTGTAATGGCAGCCAGCACATTTTTTCCACAAGCAATTTTCACTAATTTTGTACAGAAAAGCTTTTTGCAATATCACAATTAACTAACAATCTGGTCAACTGTCTAGTGAGTACCCATTGGTGTTTGTGGTACTTGCATTTTAATAATTTGACATGCAACAACAGCAAATGGGCATCTCCCCAAAAATCTGTACACCGCCAAAGCTATTCCTTCTTTTTTACTCTCTGTTTACAGACCCTGGACCCCCAGCTGGTATCAAAACTGTGCCCTCCTCCGCCAGCAGTGTCGTGGTATCCTGGTTACCCCCTCACAAGCCAAATGGAATCATCCGCAAATACACCATCTACTGTTCCAGCCCCGGGTCTGGCCAACCGGTGAGTTATGGAGGGGTGCAGAGAGTTTCAGGGTTGGGGAGTGAATGAAAGATGGAAAAGGGAGGAAGAGAACCATCCAAACATGGCTGCTGATGAAGGGAAATAAATAAAGGGATCATTTATTTATGCAGAATATAGCTTGTGTTGTTTTTTATATGATGCTGAGATGAATTGATTTTATTACGATGTTGTTCTGCATTTGTGTGTGTGCATGTGTGTGTGCGCTTTTGTGCGCGTGTGTGTGTGTGTGTGTGTGTGCGTGTGTGTGTGTGTGTGGTCTAATGCTGCAGTCTCAGCGAGATGTGTGTGTGAAATGAGCTCTCCTCGTACTGCAGTGTGTGTGCGTGCAAGCTCACCCTCCAGCCTCATTTGCATATCTGCGTCTCATCACGTTGCCAGGACAACCTCATCTGTTCATCAACGAGGGCAGAAAACAAGCCGACAGCAAACACACACTCACTTATGTTCAGACACCCATAAATGTATCACACCATGCGTATAGATAGAGGACCATATATGTATGAATGCAACTCATGTTTTTATGACAGTGAATTCAAGAAATCAATACATCTATCTATCTATCTATCTATCTATTAGTCTGTTTGTCTATCTTTCTATCTGTCTATTCTATCCATCCATCCTCTTTCTCTATCTGAAGCCCCCATGCAGAGTTCGGGATGATTACTATGTAAATGAGTGCGACTGGAGAGAAGGAAGGAGGGATGGGGGGGTCAGACACACCGCACGGGGAGTACTTTTGTTCCTCTTTTCATTATCTCTCTCTATCGTTCCCCGGATCACCGCTATCTCCACGCCGGAGGAATATTTTAATATCCGTTACAGCAACACACACTCTGTCACTCCTCCCTCCCTTCCTCCCAACATCTACCCACCCACCTACCCACCCATCCATCCAACCATCAAACCACCCAACCATCCATCCATCCATGCATCCAACCATCCATCCATCCATCCATCCATCCAGTGGAGACTATAGAGATGAATGAATGTACAGAGAGGAGAAGAAGGAGACATTGATATACGTGAGAGTCAGGGGGAGAAATGCAGAGAGGATGTAAAACAGAGGAGGGGTACTGGTGAATAGATGGAAGGGAAAGCAAGGAGTGGGCCCATGGATGACAGGAAAATGTGGAGAGGGGCAGGGAAATAGAGAGAGGGATGAAGAGCGATCGCAGGAGGCGAAGGGAAGGATGGCGCAGTGGGGCAAAGGATAGGCAGAGTGGAAAATACAGAAAGGACGGAGACAAGAGGAATGGATGATGAACAGGGAACACAAAGAAGCAATAAAAAGCCCAGTGGATTCCTCCATGACGGTCTGCTCATAAATGTGAAAAACAACATGAATACTGGAATCCATTTGCCCAGAATAAACCGTTCTGCAGACAACAGACCAGCAGGCTAAGACTCAACAACACTGCAGCGTCTATGCGGGTTTTACAGGACGTCTGCGTTTAATGACTTTTCAAACCTTTTGACATTCGTATTACAGTCCTCATTTCACCTGTGCAAGAGCGCCTGTCTGTCAGAAATGTAAGTTGGTGTTAAACTATAGTAAAACGTGAATTAGAGGGCAGCAGTGAGTATAACTCTGTGTGTGTTTGTGTACCTTGGTGTTGGGATACCTTAGGAGTGGATGAAGAGTAGGAGTTGAGGGAATGAGGGTATAATTGACGGGTAGGTGAATAGTGACTGGCAGGGAGTAAAAAAAAGTGTTTGTGTGTTGAGGGGACAGTGATGCATATATGTCTAGACAGCAGACACATGGCTGGGTTAAACACACTGCAATTACACATCCACCTCCAGGTCATGTTTGCCACTGGATGTGTGTGTCAGTGTATTTGAGCTTGCTTGTTGTGTCTCCTCTTCTCTCCTCTCCTCTCCTCTTCTCTCCATCATTACTGATGCCTGCAGTAGATAGGCCTCATTAGTGTATGACTGTTCGTGGTATCTCTGACTGACTCATTTGTCTGTCCCCCATTGTCTTCCTTTGTCTCATATCTCTGTTTGCCCTCCCTGAGGAGAGCAGAGGAGGAGAGGGAGTGGGTTTCACTCTGCCCAATCCAGCTCTCTCTCCACCACCTATCCTGCTGTGCTGCCTTCCAGCTCTTTTTGCTTTATCATAGTACAACATGCCTCGGACCCACTGTACCTTCTTCCCCATCCTCATTTCTTTCCCTGTAGAGCTGATTTGAGGAGAAGACACATGGCTTGGTTCACATTAGCGTGATGTTCATTCTATTCTTCACGTTATGTCTACCTCTCCAGTAAAGTGACAAAATGATCTTGTCTTTGGCATCCCCCAGATTTTACTTTGTGATACATGTATGTATATGTAAGTTTTATGATATGATGTGGAGCCATTAGATTACCAGGACTCAAAATGTATATTCCTTAATGAAAAGAGCAAAAACAAGTAGACTGAAGTTTGTTGAAAATGTTTCACCCCTCATCCAAGATGCTTCTTCAGTTTTGACTGGTGGAGACTCGAGATTAAATGCTCCTGAAAGTGACTAAAACCATCAAATCAGTAGGTGCCATTAAGAACCGTTACCATCTATATATTCTTCACTTGTTTCTAAAAAAACTTTGGAACAGCATCAGAAGCAAGTGAAAATATTTAAGCCTACTAACAGATTTGTTGGTTGACTTAAACTAAAATATTCCAATAATCTTCTTTATATAATATTGAGTCTTTCCTTTCCCCTCTCCCCAGATGCCCAGCGAGTATGAAGCCAACCCTGAGCTGCTGTTCTACAGAATCACCCATCTCAACCACCGGCAGCAGTACCTGATCTGGGCTGCAGCCGTCACCACTGCAGGCCGGGGGAACTTCAGCGAGAAGGTCACTGTGGAGCCAGCGGCCAAGGGTGAGTCCCTCAGTGTGAGCAGCAGAGAGGCTGGATGCCCAGCCAACATGGTTTTGGTCATTTTCAGGTCGAAAGACATCCAGGAGTTGTTAAAAGTGTGCAAAATTTACCAACTAGGTTACCCTTAACTTATGTATTAACAGTAAAGGAGAAGTGTGCATATTGAGCATGTTAAAGGCTGTTCACCGTTCATTGGGAAAGTGATGTCATTAGAGTCAGGTTTGATTGTGTCAGACGTTTGACAACAAAGAAAGCAAATGTGGATATTTTGAATTAGAAAGCAGTGAGCTTACCAGACCTTTGCATCATGCTCATTACCTCTGCTTGAGGATCTCTGACCCTGGTCAAATTGCATTGTGGGCAATGTAGGCAGCAGGTTTCGACAACGAGGAGGAATGTGTGGAATAAAAAATATAATATTTCTTGATATATTGTATAAATTTTTAGATATATTTTTTTAAATTACTGTCCCCCGTGGGTCAACAGTATCATAGTGGTGCAATAATTAATCAAAGGAGTATTCTTAACTTGCTGATTTCAAACCAAATTTAACCAGATTTTAACCTGGAAAGCTTAAATCATCTTATCAATGGTTGTTGGGTGGATGACACCACATGTGTCCTAGTTTTTCCTGCTTGTTAACTGTTAAGACACTGAGTCTATTCCTCTTATTGATGATGCCGTGAACCAAAAATACCAAAGAGATGTATTGTTCTATATCCTTCATGGTTCTGCAAATCATGTGAATAATCTCCCTCTTACTCTGTCACTCCCTCGATATACAGTAACTCCTTTGCATAATTTTCAAACCTCTCCTCCTATTTATGTGTTCATGAGCGTTTGCTATTGATTGCAGAGTTCAGGGTGCACCAGATAAACTAGCCTGAATCAGGAAAATGATGAGAGGGGGAGCAAAAGAGAGGACAGATGGAGGAAAAAGAAGAGGAGAGAGAATGACACGATGAGTGCAGAGCAAACTAATACACAAGACAATAGAGAGGCAGAGTGTTTAAGAAAATGAAGAGGGCAGTTAAATCAATAGGCTTTGGATTAAAAGACAGGAAGAGTAAGGGAGTAAGAATGAATGGAGTGCACTTCCCACCATGCTATCCTTCCCTGAGTCTATTTGTTCCTTTGACTCCTGGGTGTAAAGGTTTGCGAGTTTATGTGTGTGCGCACTCGTACGGGTGGGTGCGTCAGCTGAGTCCTCCAGGCCTGCCCTCTCAATACTTCATTCAACCTTAACATAAGTGCACTAGAGCACTTGCATTAAGATTGCAAGCTTGAGAAAGAAAGGGAGACAGAGAGGTGGTGGGGGAGCAAGAGAATAAGAGGGTTATGTGCCTGAATGGATGAATTTCTTTTAAATATCCTCTCTGCTCAATCTTTGTCCTGTCACATATTCCTATTCATATGTCATCCTCTGTCGGACAATGTCACATTTAACACAGATTTATTTCCCACCAAGTGTGAATCACATTAAATACACTGCACACTGTACTAGTAAATCCTGTTTATTGAAAGAAACCCAGATGGAAAACAAATCAATTACATATCAACCATCACGTTCCTGTATTGATTCAACACATTCTGAAACCTCTACAGAGTTTGTTTATCGGGTTTGAAAATTGTTTATTTGACAATGGCAAGATTTACTGATTGGTACGTATTAATTAGGCTATTGCCTTTCTTGTGTACGTGTTAATGCCAATAGCTCTAATGCTCTCAATACACCTTTCATTCCTGCATTCCTCTCTTTGTCGTCCACCAGCTCCAGCTAAGATCCTGTCATTTGGGGGCACAGTGACCACTCCCTGGATGAAGGAGGTACGACTTCCCTGTAGTTCAGTCGGAGAACCTACACCTACTATAAAATGGACTAAAGACAGGTGAGAGTTCTCCCCACAAGTGTTATGTAAAGCTGAGTTTACGGTGCTGCCTGTGAGAGTGAATCGGTATTTAAGCATCTCAGTGTCTTAGATAAATCCTATGCAGTTCTCCAGCACCAACTGCTGACTTCATGCTTTTGGACACATTTGCAGCCTCCTGATTAGTGACATCAGAGAGGAAATAAATAACCATGATTCTCTCTTTCCCTCTCTGTCAGTGAGGACACGTCCATCCCAGTGTCTCTAGATGGACAGCGTCTCATTCTGGCCAATGGGACACTTGTGCTGCGCTCTGTCAAAGCTGAAGATTCTGGTTACTACACCTGCACAGCCACCAACACATTGGGCTTTGACACTATCATTGTCAACCTATTGGTACAAGGTAGGAAAATGTCAAAAACATCACTTAGTCCACTCAGCCTGATCAGCTCTTAGATGAAGTGCGGTTGTTTTTAAATGTGCGATGCAAAGAAAGTTTTACTTTTGACTCCAACTTTGGTAGTATCTCACTTATAAGCCTGTCAATTTTTGCTGAAAATTATTCCCTAATAGTTCAGTACAAATATTATTGAGCTGTTAACTCTGTCTCTTCCTCAGTCCCTCCAGACCAGCCTCGTCTAACTGTCTCCACCACCTCCACCTCCTCCATCACTCTGGCCTGGATACCAGGAGACAACGGAGGCAGCTCTATCAGAGGTACGTGGCCAAAGCTGTCTTTCGACTCACATCTCTTTCTTTTTGTTTGTTGCCAGTGTGTCTAAAGTTATACAGAGTTTTACTTGAAGTCACCAAGTTAGGTTACATAGTAATGCATGTGACCTCGATCTGTTTTCTCTCTCATTTATCTGGCACATTGTTAGTGTGCATGCTGATCTTTTAGTATATTGATTGACCATCTGGAATTCAGTTTCTCTGTTAACTATGTGTGTGTTTGATTATCTGATCATTGCTGATTTTTGTGTGAAGATGGACATGACGTGTGCCTGAATGGACCTGCAAATGTGGTGCTTTTTTTATGTTGTTCGTCAGTATGAGGGTGTTCCAGGGTCATCTCTCTTTGTTGCTCTGAGGTTATAAAACTGGAAAGCAAGTGGCGCAAGATAGACTAGGTGTTCCACATGTCATTACCAAAGAAATGGCTGTAAAATATACAAAGAAAGCTGTAACAATATACAGTAATGGTTTGTCCTATTCATGTGAGTTACTGCCATGAAGACCAAGAGAAAGATGCATTACAAGCACACAGATTCAAAGTCATGAAATGCGTTGGGTGTGCAGCTTTGTATTTAAATAATGACGGCCCAGCGTGAGGTATTTGCATACATCACCCAGCGTCCCATACATCAGTGAAGCCTATCTGTATGACTTGTATGTCTACCAGAATGCCTGTTTGTCTGACTGTGAAGCCATCTGCATAGTGTCAGCAGTCCCCATCAAGCATCTATTTTGCAATACTGCTGCAGTGGCTTCTGCAGATTATTCCTTTACAGGTAAAATATGTGAGCATGTTTTTATAAAAAGAAATCTCAGCTGGTTATGAGCCCCTTTTCCAGCTTGTGTAAAAAGAAAAGAACAATAAATAAGCAGATAAACATATATTGTAGCATCATAATCCAGAAGCACTGTTCTTGACTGCTCTCTCTGCTATGTTCTTCTGTTCTGTGACAGTAAAACTTGTGTTTGTGAAACAAACACTGCCTGATCTGCATGTTAACCCCTCTAATGTTGACTCTTTTGCACCATCTGTTAGAGTGAGAGAGAGGAAGGGGAAAAGATGGTTCAAAGAAGCACAGAGAGGGAGATGTTTATATATACATAATTATATACAGACAGAAGGAAAGACGGACAGATATGGAGGATTAGATGTAAAGTGTCTCAGAGCAGCAGGGAGTTGGCTCTCCAAGGCAGCTGATTATAAAAACAGTCACCACATTGCATACCCTCATTTGCATAGATGCTCAGTCAGCGCCATCCCAGTCTTGGGGTGTGTAGGTAACTAATGGCGGCGTAGACAGAGAACAGCGAGACCGTCCTCCAGTCAGGCCGATGTGAACATGAGAAGTGCAGTGTGACACTGCCATCTAGTGAACAGTCATGGTATCAATGTCAACTTCAGTAGGGGTGGTGCATCATGACTTCTGTCTTCAAGCTGTTAAAACAGAAAATTATGTAATCAAAAAAGAATAACATGTTGTGTTGTCTGTATGCAGGTTTTGTGCTGCAGTACTCTGTAGACAACACAGAGGAATGGAAAGATGTTTTCATCAGCTCGAGTGAGCGCTCCTTCAAATTGGAAAACCTACGCTGTGGCACCTGGTATAAAGTGAAGCTTGCTGCAAAGAACAGTGTTGGAGCCGGACGCATCAGCGAAATCATCGAGGCAAAGACACATGGCAGAGGTGAGGAGCCTGGGATGGAGGATGGAAGAAGTTAGTGTGGGTAGATCAAGGTGAAATGTATGTATGAAACACACAACAAAGAAGTAATCATCACCGTTGAATGGTGGATTAGGTGTTGAGCAATAAAGTACGGAAAGAATGGCACGTTTTTAGACTTCAGCTAAAAATAGGCCACATGGGATAGGTCACTGAAGGGCAGCAAACAATGAGGCTTTATATAGCATTCATCCAGCAATATCAAGGACATATGTATGCATCATTATGTTTGCGTATTTTCCAGAACCTCAGTTCAACAAGGATCAGCCGGTCTTCACCCACATTAACTCAAGCCACGCCCGCCTCAACCTGCAGGGTTGGGCCAGTGGAGGCTGTCCAATCACAGCTGTCACACTGGAGTTTAGACCAGAAGGTGAGTCACCGCTTTTTCAATTTGTAAAAGTATGCCAAGACATGGTGCAACAAACCAAATGGGAAATGTTTGCATGTGAAACAAAGAAATTATTTGGCTCGTGTGGATCCGTCTTCTAATAGATATCACTGAACACTGGTGTACTTGATGCAGGTACATGGGCGTGGCAGAATGTACGTACCAATGCCACTACAGATGTGTTCCTGGCTGAGCTGCGTGAGGCCACCTGGTATGAGCTGAAGATGAAAGCTTGTAACAGCGCTGGCTGTGGAAACCAGAGCTCCCATTTTGCAACACTGGACTATGATGGTAGTGAGTAGAAGAGTCTTAATGTGGCATTCCTTCTGGTTTAATAGTGTTGTCTGCTACTTTCATGAGAAGCTCCATTGGATACTTGAAAATATTACAGTGAAAGGGCAGAAATTAATCTCTACACTTCCCATGTGCAGGCACAATTCCACCAATCAAATCCCCCCTGGAAAAGAACGACGATGTCAAGAAGCTGTTTTCGATTGGCTGTCCTGTGATCCTGGTCACTCTCGGTGTTGCGCTGCTCTTCATCATTCGCAAGAAACGTAAAGAAAAGAGGCTGAAGAGACTGAGAGGTGAGAGGAGCGGTAGGAAACAGTTGGCAAGAAGAACAAAGGGGTCTTTAGAGAGATTTCTGAAGCAGACTTCACAGAGAATCATGAATGAAGTCTTGAGAGTTGCATTTATGTTAAAAGATTGAATTGTGTCAGGAATTAATAATTTATGTTCTCTGTTCTCTCTAGATGCCAAAAGCCTGGCAGAGATGCTCATCAGGTAACACTGCTGTTTCCAAGTCCCTTTACACAATCAGTCTGAAATATTATTTAGTAAGCAACTCAAAATTCATGTCACAATGTGTGTGTGTGTGTGTGTGTGTGTGTGTGTGTGTGTGTGTGTGTGTGTGCTTGTCTTGTTTCGCTGGATTAGTAAAAACAACCGCAGCTTTGACACCCCGGTGAAGGGACCTCCTCAGGGCCCACGGTTACACATTGACATCCCCAGAGTGCAGCTGCTAATTGAGGACAAAGAAGGCATCAAGCAAATCGGTGAGAGAGCGATAGAGGGGAATCGTTGTCTGGGCACAAGCACTGGATCAAGTGATCTTTATGTTGATGTATTTTTTAAGTATTTAACGTGCAATAGCTGCTTTTCTGCAATATTAATTCTGTCTTACAGGTGAGGACAAAGCCACTATCCCTGTGACAGACACAGAGTTCAACCAAACTGGAAACCCTCAGAGCTTCTGCACAGGTGTGTCTGTCCACCACCCTGCCCTCATCCAGAACACTGGCCCTTTGATTGACATGTCAGACATCAGACCAGGAACCAGTAAGTGCTCCTGATCCTTGCTGTCATTTTTTTTTTCTCTCGCTGTAAAAGTAGCTGAAGCAGTATTGTAGTATGTGGCGTACAATGTGAAGGAATGCCGAATACATGTTCATTCTGGCTTTTAGAGAGCCTCATGTCATTTTTCTTTCTTTCATTCATCCTCATCCCACCAGACCCGGTGTCGAGGAAGAGCGTTAAGTCAGCCCACAGCATCAGGAACCGCTACTCCAGTCAGTGGACCCTGACCAAGTGCCAGGCCTCCACGCCAGCCCGCACTCTCACCTCAGACTGGCGCACAGTTGGCTCCCAGCATGGCATCACTGTCACAGAGAGTGACAGTTACAGTGCCAGCCTCTCACAGGACACAGGTTGGCACATGGGTGAAACGACACTTACAGCCAATAACATGCACATATGAGAGAGGCTGGTTTTCAAATATGGAGGAGAATGTGGTTTTGCTGTGGGCTTAAACTTGAAGAGCATTTGTAAAACTGCAGAAAAAAGTGCTCGACTTTTATTTCCTTTCTTTTTCATAGATAAGGGTCGCAACAGTATGGTGTCGACGGAGAGTGCGTCTTCAACCTACGAGGAGTTGGCAAGAGCATACGAACATGCCAAGCTTGAGGAACACCTGCAGCACGCAAAATTTGAGATTACTGAATGCTTTATCTCTGACAGTTCATCTGACCAGATGACCACAGGTACCAATGACAATGCAGACAGCATGACCTCCATGAGCACACCTTCAGAGCCCGGTATCTGCCGTTTCACTGCCTCACCACCCAAACCCCAGGACTATGATCGTGGCAAGAATGTAGCTGTGCCCATTCCACACCGCGCCAAGAGTGAGTGGCTGCTGCAAAGCATGATTTACTTTTTACATGGTATTTCAATTTCATGTGGGTTTAAATATGAATTGAGTTAAAATATATTGCGTTAGGAATATATCAAAATGAATTTGATTTGGTATGAGAACAGCAGAATGATGATACCACTACACATTATACAGTAATATATAAATTTACAGTGACAGTATGTACAGCTAAGGGAAGTAAGGTTCTGTCTGGTGGATCATGTGTGCATAGTGTGCAAAGACTCCTCTAATGTTGCCAGTTAAGTCCAGTTCAAGCTGCAGTTTCATAGTTTCATGCAACACTGATTATTATCCATAGATGTTGAATTTTATAGGTTTTGGCACATTTTCCCCTCCAGGTGACTACTGCAACCTCCCCCTCTACATGAAGTCAGACCCCTTCTTCAGAAAGCAGTCGGAGCATCATGACCCATGTCCAGTGGTTCCACCCCGTGAAGCGTCCATTCGTGGCCTGGCCCAGCGGGCATACCACACCCAGGGTCGTCATGTGACTATGGACTCTGCAAAGCAGCAGGCCCTAACCATGGGCCACTCTGGATTGTCCAACCTCTCTTCCTCTGGAGGAGCAACAGGAGGCTGTGGTGGAAGCAGTGGAGGAGCGTCTGCTAGCTCTAGCAGCTCCACGCTTCCCCAGAGGACTCTCACCATGCCAGGCTCCTCTGCCTCGGCGGCCCAGAGTGCAGCGGCAGCCGCTGCTGCTACCGCTGCAGCTGCATCGTCATCCTCTGGTGGCCCAGGAGGGACACCCGGAGGTGCCTCCTCATCCTCCTCCAAGATGGGAGGATCCAGAGACTCTCTCCTGGAGAGCAGCTCCTCTGGCTTAGGCAGACTGCAGAAGCAGAGGGATGGAGGGGCGGGGGCCTACTCCAAGTCATACACACTGGTGTAGCCTGCCATCACCGCGGCCTGTCACTGTAACTCTTAATAGAATGCTGGTCAAGCCAGCGCTTGCCTGGAGCCTCTTTGGAAAAGTGTGATGAGGACCATACACATGCACAGCTGACCCGTCAGTGCCTGCGCTGTGCCAGGCTGCAGGGGGCTGGTTGGGTTCCCATTGACACTACTGTATGAAGGGGTCAGAGTTGGGTCTCCACAGCACAGGGGTTTGCCTTTCTTTCTGCCTGATTATTATTGTGTCATCTTTCTCTATCCCTAATTTCATCACCCTGGAAATCACTTGCCAAAACATCAATTAGTTACCTGTTCACCTCATACTATCATTTTCTGTAGAGGACACGGTACTTATGCACAAAATGCTTTCCACATGCACTGTCTTTATCTGCTGGCTCAAGACAGTCGTAGAACGAACCAGGTTGCTTTTAGCTTTTTAGGTTTTTAAATATGTTACTTTTCTGGTTTCTGATGGAAGAGGAGCTCATATCACAGCATTGTGCCACGGCAGGATGCCTTTTACTGTATGCATAAACCAGCGACCTTGGTGTTACACTGGCTCCGAGAGGTACTCCATCATGGATTCATACATTAGAGGCAGTGGAACGACTGTCATCTCAATACCAGTTTTGAGATGTGGAGAATTTACTTATACATGCAATGGATGCCACAGCATAGTGGCCTCAGTTGATGCTTTTATAAACTGACTGAGGTCATAAAGAAATGTCAAGCATCATCAAGTGAAAAATTAATCCAAACCTTTTTTCCCCCTCCCCATCGGTTTTCTGTTTATTTTCTTATGATGGAAATATAATCTCATGTGCACTAAGAACCAGTTAGAATGGATCCAATTAACAGAAACCTTCACAGGCTTGCGTGTGTTTATTTGTGTGTGTGTGAGTGTGTGAGTGTGTGTGTGTGTGTGTGTGTGTGTGTGTGTGTGTGTGTGTGTGTGTGTGAGAGAGAGAGTGTATATGTGTAAATATGTATATGTATACATGTGGCAGGCATACACCAACAGTGGACCTTTTTCAGATCAATCTGTATGCTGACCTCTTGGGCAGACGTCTGTGTCAAAACTGAACTCCCACTCACTACTCATTTTGTACGTACCTGTGACAGGGGATCCAGGTACCGTAACCGTGATGATGCTGACGATGTAACACTATGATTCTAATTTGGTGAGTCATTTTGACGTTTTAATTATTGCTGGCATTGCTTAGGAAATTATACTAAGGGGGGAGTGGTTTCAAAAGAGAGTCGCTACAGATGAAAGAGGTTCATTTCTTTCTTTCTCTTCTTCAAAACAAAGGAAGAGACCCTTTTCTGTTTCATCATCAGCCGAGTTTTTTTTCTGTTTAATCATTTTACCTGTGTCCACCTTTGCTCCTTTCCGTCCTTTTCCACTCTCACTCCTAGCCATCCAGTCCCCCATCATATCCATACAGTGTCACTGTGACCTACTGCCAGCGCACTGGCTAGTTAAAAGGACAGACAGACTGAGAGAAGAGGTCTAATATGCACAGACAGGCGGCAATGCTACATGACGTTCAGCAACAACTCGATGGAGCAAAACGTTGCAAAGAAACAGTCAAATGTAATGAGATCTATACAAGAATAACCATATTTGTAATGAAGCAATCTTGATTTCATGAATGATCATTGATTTTGAGGTGATAGACAGAGATCAAGTGTTGGTAGAATAGGCAGTTGTGTTAGAGAAACCAGGAGAGGGGGTTACATAGCAGAGAGAAATAAGTGATCTTCAAAACTAAAAGATGTGTTTTCAAGTCGTTCCACCTCACTGAAACTTATTTTAGCTTTATGCATGGTACTGTATCCGCTAACTTTACGTTTATTTGTTTTTCCCATTTCCTCTCCCAAAGCTTAATCCCATAACAAAGATCGTTCCAAAAAAAAAAAGAGTTGCTCCAAATGTTTTGCCAGTGGTAAAATGTAACATCAGGGCTCTCGCAATAGAAAAAAGAAAAAGATATTATATATGTTTGTTTTCAAAAAGTATGTACATATATATTTCTATTCAAATATATAGCAAATATATGAATATTGAAAAAAAGCAGAGAAATATAAAAGCCGTTCTAATTGATAATATATATAAAAAGATCACAAGACAATCGCTCAGAGTAAAAATCTCCAAGAGTGAAGGAAGAAAAAGGAGAGGGAGGCTTAAACGGGTAGCACAAGCATGGACGGGAGCTCTTGGGAAGGAAAGTTAAATGGTGAAAGTGAGACTTGAGGAATGATACAATGACGCCCTTGTGATTTTGTAAATGTTCCAGCTGCAGTGCCTGTGCAGCAGGTAGCAGCTGAGAGGACAAGCACAGTGAAGTCAAATAATAGTGTGAGATTGTGTTGCTGGTTAAGTGTGGTCTATGGCTCGGTGCAGCAAGTGTGGTGTTGAAAAAGAAAAGAGTAAAACAAAGACAGCCTATACAGTAAGTGAGCCTATTGTAATATGTTGTATTGTACCTTCCAAAGGTGTGTTCACAAACTTAATGCCATTACCTGACTTTAATTAACAAGGACAAACAGACCGAAAAGTATTTCTGTTTCTGTGTTGTAGCGAGTCCAAACTGCACTGCAGGCCAATAAACATACCACACATTTACGATTATAACTGCTCATATATGTATTAACACTCCCTTTAATTTTCAAACTAGACAGGAGAGAAATGAGTTTAACTTTCCATTGTTAATGGTTATGATGCCTTTCATTTTGGCCTTTATGTTTCAGGTTGTTTTCAGTGAAACAAGAGTTTAGGAATGAGGCAGGTCTGTTTTAGCAACCAAAAACAGAGGCTTCCTCACTCCAGGTGTATGGATATTGGATGGAGTGATGAAATAAACTCCTGTCGGACCTGCTTTCCCCCAATTCTTCAGTGAAGCTGCCTCTACTGTAAAACACAGATCTACTGTCAGTTTGCCTAAAGGGTATGTGATGTACACTTTTAAGGAAAGTCACACCATCTGATCCACCATCTTTTACATTGATGTTGAAAAGATACTTTTGCATTTTGAGAAAAATGCGCATTTGCTTTCTTGCCAAGAGTTAGATAAAATTTTACATACTGCACAAAAACCAAAGTGTAGTTGTGGTTTCACTCTTGGACTATTTCTCGATCCAGGAGAAGTCGAGCGCAGACTTGACATTTTTACTCTTATATAATGCATTAATTAGTGAGCTTCTGTGGTGCTGGTAGGTCATTTTCTCTAACTCTAAGAGCAACCATAGCAACACTTCACACAGTCCAGTTTCTTTTTTCTCATTGAACATTATGGCTGCACATTTCTTGGCAGCAGCTTGTCTTAACATTTAGCCAGATATCTGCGGTGTCACAATGACTAATGTGTGATTCAGGTTGGCTTTTTCCTTTAAAAAAAATGACAACATACTTTTCAAACTGACTGAGTCTGTGTTCGTGAGGAGCAACTTCAAACGTGCTACTCCCCCAACCCTTTCCACATCTGCTCAACCAATCAGATCTTCCCCTTTCACTGTACCCCTTGCCCACCTATACAGCATTATTTCTACTCCATAATAGAAGACTTGTGTACATAAGAAAGTGTTTTGTATAAATGAGTACTATTTTCGACATCTTCACTAGAAACCAGGGCACAATGTAAACTTTGAACTGAAGTTATTGTAATGAAACAGAAGAGGACTTAATGAAAAACTATAGAATTATACAGACACTGCTTTATCTTGATTTATTGACCAGTTGAAACATGTCAGAGTGGATCATGCATAGTTAACAATATTTATTTCTTCTTTTATCGGACATTTGGTTGAATGGTCTCCTTTTTTCTTTTATTTTTAAATCTTTTTTTGTTTTTGTTCCAGGTTTTCTGTTTTGTCACAGGTTGCTTGATTTAGAGTTTGCCTTTTTTTAATTCCACTTTTTAAGGGGAGGACAGCAGCATTGCATGTTCTGAAAATTTTGCTGGTTATAAAAGAAAAAGGGAAATGGTGAATTGAACAGTTCAAAAAAAAAAAAGGGGGGGGGGGTTTAATTAAAACATTTTAAAAATGCAGAGGTGCAGAGGTTGTTCCTTAAACTTTTATGGGGAAACATTGCTTCAATTTGCAATTGCTTGTGTTTAACTCTACATTTTCTTTTCTATGAAAACAAACAAAAACAGAAAAAGAGTACTCAACACCTTGTGCAATAAAGCTATCTTTTTATGAACTGGTATGATTTTATTCATTATTTTATAACCATGTATCATTTTGAGGTAAAGGGGTCTTTCTATTATCCTGTTTTTTTACTGTAATTGGACCCTGGTGAGGACGAGGGAGTGTTTGTTAAAAAGCGTTTGGCTCATTTGGTCCTTTGGCACCCAGCTGTTAAGATCCAGAGCTCACTGAACAGATCTAATAAGGACTATTTCTTCAGATGGAAAGTAGTTAAGATGAAATGTTTACAGTGATGTGTATGAATTTCAGACTAAGGGCTCTGGAGACATAAATCAGCAGTGTAACCTGTAACCTGGACAAGTTGTATTTAAAAGCACACATACATTACCACTAAAGGTAAGAAGTTTTTTTTTTTTAGTTAAATAAACAACCTCTTCCCATGAAGTTTCTTTTGAAAAAAACTGTATGGGAGCTTTTTAGGCTGCGGTTGTATTATGGAAGAACCTCTCTGACTTAAACACTAGAGGGCGTCATGTTTACAGAGGAGTTTATTGAAATAGTTTGTGATATTTGAACATGTTTGATTTTGAAGGATCTGCTGTTTACAAATTATTTGATCATTATTGACTCCATATTTATGCCCTCAAAACTGGTTATAATTATTTACAGCACAGTCACTCACACTCTCGCACTCACTCTGTCATCGCAGCACATCATTCAGATGTACAGTGTATTATATATTTATATTTATTCACACACAATTTTAAATGTTACATTAAGCTGTTTGAGATATGAACTATTATTATGTTATTGTTTAGGTCACAAAGCCAGGAGCTCTGCTAAGTGGTTATGAATGTATGTACATGTGAACATGAGTGCACATAATATGCATTTTTGTCGTCACAGAGTTCATCCATGGTTTGGTGAATCCACGTTGTCTCTCCTTGTGTCCATCTACTTGCCATTCTTGTGTTTTTTCTGTTGGAACTTCCTGAAATGGGTCTGGATGGTGGAGGCGGCCTTGTCAACTTCAACAGGGCTGAGCGGAGGAACAGCGGACACTGTGCACGTCCCATTGCTGGTATTGGAGTCTGAGCACGACAGGACACAGGGGATAGCCAGAGAGGCTGAGGCAATAGCCATGGAGACATAGTCTGTAGCAATGATTAAGTTCAAACACACAGGGTTTATATTAGCCTTAATTCCAGCGGGTTGTATTTTTTTCTGGTTAAAGATTGAGTCAGTTAGATTTGAAACTTTCTTTCAATGAAGGGACTTTAAAATGAGCTGATGCTACAGAAGAATAGCCATAGTTAAAATGAATCAACAGTGCTACTTACTCTTTCTGTACACGCCTATGCTGTTCCTCCTGAAGCCATCGAACTGAATGAAACAGAACAGCTGTGTGTTAGAAGACACTCACTGACGCACAGAGGGGGAAAAAGAGGATAGGATGGGAGAGATACCGCTCAGGTATGACAATTATCAACATCGCAATCTTATCTGGAGCTTCGCTGAAACGTTGTTCACATGCCAATGGCAGTGCAGACTCAGACACATGCGAACAGTCACGCACCTGAACAGAACAAAATGTGCAGTGCAGAAGGTCAGAATGTGAAATGTAAATGTGTGTTTGCAACTGTGTGTGTCCTTTCTATCCACAGTTGGAGTAATGACCTCAAACACAAATCCCTTTGATTGGGATTAGAGCTCAAGCGGGGCAGCAGCAGGGAAGCCAGAAGCTGAGGACTGGACATACTTTCAGCCTGCTGACCTGTCAGTTTGGCTTTACGCCTGCGTTCAGTCCTGCACACTGGCTCTGCTCTCACATATAACCAGACATTGTTGAGGTGAATTGAAACTGGGACCTGTCTACGAAACTAAGCTCACCTCTGCCACTTTTGTTTTTGCTTTTGTACTCTTTGTCTGGGCTCTTTCACCTTTTTATCTCAGTGCATCTTCCCTCAGCTAACCACAAATTTTCTCTTCTACCTGCTGCAGCTCTTTGCCTCTGCCTGTCTTTTCATTTGCTACCTTCATATTTATAAATGGCTACCAGTAGTTACTTGACAACCAGTTACTTCAGACTAAGAAAACAACAGGTGAAAAGGTGAACTACAGTTTTTTTTCTTTTATACTGTATGTGTAGGACATCAGAGGTGAGCCGTTTGAACTGAAATCTGCTTCTTGGTTCAGAAATCAACAATGACAGCCTGAGGAAAAGCCAAATAGCTGAAGTATTATTGATCCACTGATACTGCTTCTCTACAGGCCAAAAGTCCAGCATTTAATTGAGTCTGATGCACTCAACCTTATTTTATTTTATAAAATTAATTATTTGTCCATCTCTGTTTTGTACATCACATTCATTTCCTTTGTAGTCCTCTGAGACACCACAACACAGGACATGTGACCAGGCTCATGGTTGAGCTTGACTGCTGAACTTTCCATATGCTGTCTCGCCGTTAGGTAAAAGTAGATTAGAAGAGTCTATCTATGAGTAAGATCCCAGCCGCAATGGGACAAAGTTACTTGTCTCCTTCTACCTTTTTATCCTGTGAAAAATGTAACCATGGGAAAGTATGTGGCTATAGTGGATGACTCTGTCTCGGGCAGATTTAATGAGTGAGCCCTGTTAGCTGTAAGGAATCAATCAGCCTTGGTGCATGGACAACAACTTTACTGAGATCTCATTTCAACTAACCTCATCTGCTTTGCTGCTTCTCCGACTGTGTGACACAGAGTGAACCTGCCAAGGCAAAGGCTGGGACACCATGTAAGGCAAAGGGTCCTGTTGCCGTGCAAACCGCACCCCTATCTGGAAGCGAAAAGGAGAGTCAATTGTGAAACAAAAGCAACCTCATCCCTCAACTTGCTTCTCTCCCACATGTTTCCCAGAATTATCAAATACATGCAAACACCATTACTCAGAATAGTTTGGCTTATTGAAGCGTCTTGCTGGTACTTTTTTTTTTTTTTTTTTACTTTTTTACTGCTGCTAAAGTCTTTTTTTTTAAACAGAATCATTAGTGATTACATAACTAGCAGAGAGAGAGAGTGCTACACATTATAAGTTTAGTTTACCATCACATTAATTATATTTGGATGTTGTCAGTCCAAGGCTGCCTGCTTTAACACCACATTAATCACACTTTAATGCCATCCACTTATGCATAAACCTGATTTGTGTTATGGTTGCAGCAAAAACACAGCATTTCAGTCAATCAGTGTATTTCTACTATTCTAATATTGAAACATTTGTCAACACGAATATTTGAACATTTTAACATTGAATATATAGTGAATAATAATAATAAATCAAACTGAATATTAGTTTAACACACTTAATATACATTTTCCAAAATAATAATCAACTGAATTTCTATGGCATCTATCATTACAATCATCTTACCGATTCTACGGCTCTGACCATCATATACATGGCTGTTAGCATGGTGATCAACATCTTGACCACTTTTTCCTTTGGTGTTTCTATTAATCCTTAATATTCTCCTCCTCTGTTTTCAGGAGCTTTACTCGGCCCTGGTGTAGGAACAGGACCGATCAGTCAGAAATGCAATGCAGGGCTGTCCAAGGGAAGCACAATTGAACAGTGTTGAGTATTTCCACTTGCACTACTCCCTCAGGTCCTCACAAACACGTTCTCACAGTCTCTGACACACAAGGGTAAGGCTGCTAAAGAGCTTTGTAGGACATAAATAGAGGCGCAGTAATCTTTTCTCCTGCACAACACTTATCCCTCAGGTGTGCTTTCAATTCTCCAGCAGAAGAAGCAGATCAGGGTTTATTATTATTTTTTAAAACAAGAGGATAAACCTCAAAGACCTGAAAAGAGATGTCTTGCATGCCATGTTACTCGTAATAACTTGTTGATGAATTGATTTTCATTACATACAGTCCAAACAATTAGTCTATATTTTTAGAAGGGCCTTTGCATTGATAATGGAAAAATTATCAGCAGCATATCTGCATTAAAGGTGTTTGAGTTAAATCTAGTCTTTCTTATTACTCTAAATAAAGACTTTTATAATAATAATAAAAAAAAAACAATGTATATAAAGGATGTTTTATTCATTTTATGGTCAGGGTGATGTTAGAATCTGGAAAACATTTTATTACTTTGTATAGGGTTTATATTTTGATTGTTGTTTTTATCAGTGTATTCTTGTGATTTTTTGCATTAATGATATTTTGTGTGGGTCAATAATAATGACAGCACTATAGTACAGCACTATATTGTATTTCGCTACTCACATTCAAATTCAAACACCTTAAACCAGTTCTGCTACAGGACTTTCTAAGAAACAAACTCAAAGATAAGGCTGGAGGGAGCTGGTTGTAGCAAGTGGCTTTCAAGCTATGTCAGTGTGCCAGCTGTTTATTGATAGTAATCAGATAGATCTGAGATAGATCACACATGACTCAGGGTTTCTGTGCGTCATTGTCTGGAGCCTCCCCTCCGCCCCCTGAAGACTGATGGTAATACTTTGGGCAGGAGGCTGTGAACAGACGCCACCAGCTGTTATCTGAGTATCAAGCCTGTCATGTAAAGATGTTTTACATTATGACTATTGTCCCTTTAATCTTGTCTCGTACATTCTGTTCTTTTGGGATTAGAAAGAAGTGCAGGAATGTGTCTTATCACTGAGCAGACGGGTTTATGTGTAACAGCTCTATAAGGGCAGGATTTTACCAAACCAAACAATTGTATGAGGAGAAATATAACAGGTAACATGACGGTTTTAGTACAAATTCTACCAAGGAATACAGGCACACAAATATGCATTAATATATTTGTATTTGTGCAGAAGGGTCACATCTCTTTATTTAGGCAACGTTGAAGAGGAGAGCATATACATAAACAAATTACAGCTCCAGAAATTCACCTGACTGAATGGGCAATGTGCTTCTTATATAAGGTGTGCAAAAAAAAGCACACTTGTTACAGAGCTGGAGTAAATCAGAGATGTATTACTGAGAGCTTTCAGCTATGAAGTGGTATAACTAAGAGGTAGTCACCTCCATGTTGAGCTGTCAGTGGTGTGCTTCATCTTTCTGACAGTCTCCTGATCTGGGGAGAGGCTTCTAAGTCTGCATATCATGTTCAGTCTGTCATCAGTCTTGTTTTATTGTAGCAAAAAGAAAAATGAAACAGGGAGGAGAGTCCTGCTTCAGTGAAGCATTGCAGGAAGATAAAAGTCTGGACAAACCAGCCTCCTCCATACTTTCCACAATGAGACAGCAGGCTATAACATGCTCTCCAGCTTTCTATTGTAAGCAGAGGTTTTCACAATTACATGTGATATTAGTGGTATCAAGATTTGAAGTACTTTTGACTGTGCTGTGTTGCTTTATGTATGCCAGTCATGTTTATGCTTTGTATTTTAATTATAGATTTCCAGTAAACACTTCACATTGTTCGTGATGTTGCTGACCAGGGAGGAAAAACTCATTTAAAACTGAGAGGAGAGTCACTCAGCTGGATTTATCATGTCAGTCAAGCCGCCCAAGAGGATGAGCAGCAAAAAGAAAAGTAAGTTCCCTTGTTGTTTACACGGCTTGTGGTCTCAAAGAAATGTTTCATTTTTTTTTTCTTTTAATATAACCAAAATATGCTGCTGATGTATTAATTAAGGCAAATTGATAAAAACACATTGCAATTTTGAAGGGAGGCTTACAAGCAGAAATAAATGGTAAGAAGTGTTCTCACTCTTTGACTTGTCGTCATAGAGTAAGATTGTGTCAAATAAAATAATAACTACTAACTACATAGGTGACAATTGTCCATTTCTCTGTCCAATTTTGATGATCAGGTGCGCAATTCAGTGATAACTTGTAGAGTCGCTGCTGCAGCAACCTAAGCCGGCACATTCTGTTTCCCCCAAACCTCAGCTAATCCATATGTGTTTGCATTCTGCTGAAGGAAGGCAGAGATTGATTTGAGGCTGATCACTATGGCTTCCTCCTGTGACTGCTCTGGCTTTGGAAACAAAATGAGAATCTGCAGACCAGGAGGGATGTGCTTGGATAAAATCACAACATTGCTGAATGCTTTAATGTGTTTACTCATCACTGATAATTGGGTTAGCGGTGGCACTTGTAAATTTGGGTATTAATGGCACCACAGGATGGTGTGTTTCAGAGGAACACTGCTGAGACTGAGCTGAAATGTAATGACTAGTTGGCTACACGGATAATGTGCCTTTTCTGTTTATAGCTTAAAAAACAGCAGTTAATATGGAACAAACGGAAGTCATATAAGTTTAGGTATGTACTGTATATGTATGTGTGTATATATGTATGTATATGTGTATATATATATATATATATACATATGTATATATACAGTCATGGAAAAAATTATTAGACCACCCTTGTTTTCTTCAATTTCTTGTTCATTCTAATATCTGGTACCACTAATCGTATAATACAATGAACACAAAAAAAATGCAGCTGGTCATATAATACTTTATGTCCTATTTGACATTCTTAAGCTTAATTGATTCCCAGGGTATATAAGAGGCCATTTCATGTCACAAGCAGCACTGCACATGCAAAGGCCTAGAGTGGTTTCCTGCTTACATTCAAGCCGTAGCACAACTCAGAAGTTGTCAGCTCTCACATAATGCCTAAAACAAAAGAATTATGTGAAGCAACAAAGGCAGCCATCTTGGCACTGCTGGAAATTGGCATGAGTGAGAGACAGGTAGCGAAAAACTGAAGATCTCCAAGACAGCCGTTCATTACAACAACAAAAAAACAAGCTGAACATGGCACTACCAAATTGCTACCTGGCCGTGGCAGGAAACGTCTTTCTACCCCACGAGATGACCGTGCACTCATCCGTTCCTGTGTCAGGAATCGTCGTCAGACCTCCAGGGACCTTAAAAATGAGTGGGCACTGTCGAGAAATGTGACTTGCTCGGCAAGGACAGTTCGAAACCGACTTGTTGAAGCTGGTTTGAAGTCACACAGAGCACGCAAGAAGCCCTTCATCAATGAAAGGCAGAGGAAGGCCCGGTTACTCTTTGCTCGAGACCACAAGGATTGGACTGTTGATGATTGGGCTAAGGTTCTCTTCAGTGATGAATCCAATTTTGAATTGATGCCCACTCCAGCCAACTTACTGGTTAGGAGGAAGCCTGGAGAAGCTTACAACCCAGACTGTCTTGCCCCTACAGTAAAACATGGGGGTGGATCAGTCATGATCTGGGGTTGTTTCAGTCTGAGTGGAACAGGGCAAATGCAATTGTGTGAAGGCCGAATGAACCAGGTCAAGTACAGGACTACCCTTGAAAACAGTCTTCTTCCATCAGCTGAAAAACTCTTTCCTGCCTCGAATGACTGGATTTTCCAACAAGACAATGCCCCTTGCCACACGGCAAGGTCAGTTAAAGCCTGGATGGACAACCACAACATTCGCACCATGCCTTGGCCTGCTCAATCACCAGATCTTAATCCAATTGAAAACCTGTGGAAAATCATCAAACTCAAAATGGAGAACCACAAGCCCAAAAACAAAGAAAATTTGTTTGAATTTGTCCAACAGGAATGGGCTGCTGTGACAGCAGAACAATGTCAGAAGCTGGTGGAGAGCATGCCAAGACGCATGGCTGCAGTCAAAAACAAACAAACAAAACAGTGGTTATGCACTCAAGTATTAACTCTTGTGTGTATCATGTGTTTAAAGCAAACAGAAAAGAAAACATGGAATGCTGAAAAGTAGTGTTTTTGGCGGTACAATGCCATAGCTATTGATGTAAGAATTTAAGTAATTTTGGTTATTATCAAGAAAACCATGGAAAATGAATAATCCTCATGAGCTATTTTTGTTGTTATCATTATAATTGTCCAAACAAATGTACCTTTAGTTGAGCCAGGCATTAAAATTAACAAGAAATTGAAGAAAACAAGGGTGGTCTAATAATTTTTTCCATGACTGTATATATACATATGTATATATATATATATATATATACACACAATATATACATATGTAAATCTAACATTTAACTGCATATAACTATATTGCCATGTAGGATTTATGTATGTGGCTTATCCACATGCTAAATTATTATTTCTTTTTCAAACCAGAACCGCCAATGGACAATGCCCAGGCTGAGGTCCTGAAACAACTGGGTCTGGATGCCTTCTGGACTACACCACTGGATCCAGCATCTATGTTAGACATCAGTACATGGACTCTGGAGACCCAAGCCCCTCTAGAGCCCAAAGATCTACCAAAGGCTTTCCTTCAACGCCTTTGGCTACTGAGCCCAGAGGCTCGGTGTCCTTGCTGCAAACCTCTGCATGATGTTCTGAACAATACCAGCAAATCACCAGAGGAGATGATTGATGGTGTCGGAGGAGAAACCCAGTATGTCATAAACCCCCTTGATCTAGTTACAGCTGTCTTTATGTCTGCCAACACTTTTCTTCAGGAGGAGATGACTGTGCGCATGTTGCAGTGCCAGTTTGCTGTGCCCCTGATCCTTCCAAACACAGCTCCACATGAACCCGGTCGCTTCCTTCTTTGGCCTTTGAGAAGTGCAATAAGCCAATGGAGGTCTCACTTCCCAGATAATAATAGAAAGGTCCACATAGGGAGTTTGGCAAGTACATACATGCCAGTGGTTTCTTGTGTGAAACTTGGTCACAGTGGCGTCTCTAAATCACAGGTGCTAAACAATGTTATAAGTGGACACAGATCTCCCACTGACACATTTCTCCACAGAGGAATGGATGGAGGACAGCTGCCCAGAAGACTCTCCAATGGCCTGGTTGAGATTGGATGGTATCTACCCACGGGAGACGTTGCCAGAGACACTTTCCCTGTTCCTGTGGTGATCTCTAACCTCCGTGGTGATGCAAGTGCACATGAGAAATACCTCAGCTTTCTATGTCAAGCCTCTTCATCTGTGGTTGTTTTCTGTGGGAATCTCAGGGAAAAAGAAAAACAACTTCTCATCTCCTGCAAAGATAAAGCAAACAAACTCATTTTGATAGACCTATCAGACTCTGAGATTAATGAGAACAGAGTTGTGGGGTTTGTTGGTCAGAACCTTGAAGAATACATGATGCTTCCCAGTGGATCAGTGCTGCAAGGGAGAGGTTTGAGTGTGGAGGAACTTGCTTATAGGCTCAGTGACACACTGAAAGATATGTTACCAGGTGAAATGAAACCTGTTACACTTGAAGCAGCGATGAAATTAGCAGAGGAGCAAGGCCTACATGGAGATGAAGGGGGAGCCTGTAAAAAAGCAATGGCCACAGTGGAGGAAGTACTGAAAGGTTTAGACGAGGGATCTGCTCAATTTAGGGAGAAACAGCTTCCTGTGCAAGGATATATATGGGGTAAACTGGGTGAAATAGAAAAAGAAGAGAGTAAACAGAGAAAAGAAGGAAAAGGAATTAATCTCCAACTGCAAAAAGAAAAGAAAGATATCTGGGTAGCGTTGAGCAGCTACAAAATGACCCCAGCGATGAAGATTTTCACCGATGCACTTTTTGCAGCAGATAAAGTGGAGAGGACATATTTCCTCAGTTGGATGAAGCTGAAGCTTCGGCTGAAGCAAACTGAAAAGCAAAACAGTACATATCTATTGAAAAACAAGCTGACAGAAGAAAAGAAGGATGACACACCAGAGCATGATGATGAGCTCCAAAATGGAGCCAATGGCTACCTAGGGGACACTGATAGTTTCTACACTGATTCAACATTTGAAGAGGAAAACACTGAAGAGCCTCCACTGCAAGTTTCTGAACAGCTTTTAGAGATGGGCCGAGAGTTAAAGAATATTTTGCAGAGGTCTACAGAAAAGACTGTAGAACCACAGTTGAAACAGAATGAACATCTTGAGTCCACACATGATCCAGACAGAGAGCAACGGTTACATATGACGTCAAAGAAAGAGATTCAAAGTGAAGAACAAGTTTCTAATCTAGTCTTTGAGGATGAAAACCATGATTTGGGTTTTGGAGACAATCAAACCTTGAGCTGGCAATGGAGACAGCTAGATGAACCAGAGCTGACACTGCTAGATGGACCTGAACCAGAGATGACACCATCAGATGAACCAGAACTAGAACCAGAGATGACACTAGCTCAGTCAGATTTGACTTCTTCTGCCGAACAACAAATGGACCTAGATGTTTCCTTTGAACAGCCATCAGCCCCATGTTCACAGCCTTTGGATATTGAGCCATCCTTGCTTGGGCTTGAGCACTTCTTACGCGAGATGGGCCTGATTTTTGAGCTAACACACATCAGCCGCGGTAGTGGCGACAGTGTGTCACGTCTCCCTAGCTTGGCTGCAGATCTTCTACTCTACGGGATCCCACTTGAGCTAATGGATGGAGACGCCTCAAACATCCCCATCCGCTGGCTGGGCTGTGTCTTTGCAGAGCTCCGACGCCGCCTACCTCAACAAAGGTGCAGGACCAGAGTTCTGACAAACCTTGGCGTACATCATGGTAGAAATGCTGAGGTTCTTTCTGCATTATTTGGGATAAAATTTCCTGATGGAAGCAAAAGATCTACTAGAGGGGTGTACATGGTCGCCCTTTGCCTCCCCAGTAACCTCAGGAAAGACATGCAGTGTGATTTTCTGTTGTTAATTGATGTAGAAGGTCTCTGCTCAGTGTCTCTGGACAATAAGAGAAACAGGTTGATCCACGACAACGAGATGGCCACTGTTGCAGCAGGACTGAGTGACGTTTTAATGCAGAACATCTCTTCACATGCGGGCACTGAGTTTGAAACTAACTTCACTGTCATAGCCAATGCTCTACTGCGCATCAAAGAATGTGGCTCCATGCCCATTTGCCAACTCCTGGTCCAGGATGAAGAAATAAACAGCTTATTACAAACATCACAGCTAAGACGTATATTGGATATTCTTCAGACTGAGACTGGAGACAGAAGAACTAGCAATGCTGATAGCCATTATGCAAAGACCACAAGCTGTGTCACCAGTCTTAAAGGGCCTTGGTACAATATGACCATCTCTGATCCAGTTGATGGGCAGTATAGTAAGGCTGTGTTGGAACTTAAACAAAACCTGTTTGAGGCATTGAAGAAGTGTGCAGCTAAGTCTGCAGCCACAGGTCTGCCTGAATTTATGCACCGGTTGTGTGCTGTTTGGGATGCAGTGAAAGCAGAAACATTCACCATTGGACTGCAAAATACTGACGTAGCTTTAGCCTTCTCTTTACTTTGCACAGAGCTTTCACGGTGGGAGGATAGTTTCCAGGAACACTTGGAAAGCTGGCTTAAGGGGACAACGATGAAAATCTTTGCCACAGAAGCAAAGGCTTCAGACACTGTGGTCCAAAATGGCCTTCTGAGCAAGCTGAAGGATGAAGCCAGAGAGGAAATTAAAACAGAGGTGGACAAACTCAGGTCACAAGTAGAGGCTTATTGGATGAAAGACAACCTTCTCAAAATGAACACATTCAAGCCAATTCTAATCAGCCATGTGGATGACCTTCAGGAGCGAGTGACCGAAGAGGCAATACAAAGGTTGGGGACAGTCTACGAGAGCCATTTTTCTTCAACACAGTTGGAAAAATTTGAGACCTTACTGGAAAAAGAACAGGAATCCAAGCTACATGCACTGGTAGAGAACAGCAAGTCAACCAAAGTTCTCCTTCAAGATGCAGAACTGGAAGAGGAGTTTGAGGATGTCTGGAGTAAGACGTTGTCCAACTTTGACTTCAGGCCTTCAGAAAGTGATGATATTACTGCAAAAGTGATAAGTATTTTGAAAAAGAATCTCATCAGCCGTGGTCTCCAGAAACACATGAAAAAACTTGAAGTCATCTGTCAAAACCAGACATTGCTCTTCCATGTTCATGACGAGTACTTTGGATACCGCAGCAGATTAAAGCACATGTTTAAAGACAACAACAGACTGCAGAGGTCAGAAGCTCAACAGGTAGCATGCAATATCATAAAAGAATATAAGCAGTTTGTTGCAGACAAATCTAGCTTGCCAGCAGTATTTTCTGACAGTTACATTACAAAAATATTGGAAAATGTTGAAAAAGCTTTGAAAGAAAAGTCTATGGAAATCAGATCAGCTTTTGAAGTGGATCTGAAAGTATTTCTCTGTAGTACTGCGTGCCAAGACTTCCAAAAAATACATGACCGCTACGCTAAGGACAGCAAGCTTTTGACATGTATCACTGCGACCAAGACTTTGTACTTGGCAAAGTTTATCTACCAGTTCAGGAAGAGGGACCAGTGCCAGAGGGTGGCTCAAGCATTTACTTCCATGGTCATCAAACCAACAGTGTTGGACTACATTTATAGACCGCTGGGGGGGCTAATTGTTGAAGAGATCAAAGGTAAAGCCCAGGAGTATCATTCCCCATGTGCCTTCCATCAAAGCTTGCTGGAAGAACTGGTAGAGGAGGACCGTTTTGAAAGCTTCCTGGAATACTTGCTTTCCTATGAAAACTTCAGAGTGAGGAAAATCCAGGAGACAGTGGTGGCCCACCTCTCTGACTCAACCAGCTTTGATAAATGGAGGCAACAGAGACTTGGGGAAATTGTCGGAAAGATTGCAGCAGCAGTGAGCCAAACGGCGGAAGGAACCAATGGAGTGCTGAGTGATACAAAGCCGCTGCTGGAGAGAATGTGCCTCATTTTAGAGAGTGATGGAAGTGTGGATGTCATCAGGACCTCCCTGGATGGACCTTTATTTAGTATCACCACAGAATGGGATCGTTTTGTCACATGCCTAATGGAGTTTCTGGCTGCAATGCGTTTGGACCTAGCCCAAGAGTTCTCCCAAAAGGTGGAGGTCACCCAGCTTCTTCAGAGCCTGCCGATTCAGCCCCAAGACTGCCTCTTCAACAGAGTGAGAGGCTGTGTCCATCAGTGTCCTCTCTGCAGAGCCCCCTGTGTGCTGGAGGAGATGGGGCATGAAATTCACAGGGCTCTACTCCACAGGCCCAAAGCCATGTTGCCCCATCACTCAGGTTCTCTGTCCTGTATCTGTTGCCCTGAAAGCGTGACTGAAAGTAACCCCGACATGAACAATGATGACATGTCTGTGGCATGCAGAGCTCTTGATTCCCTCTACCCAGACTGGAGGTTCTCCCCTGAGGACCCAAACAGCCAGATGCCCAGTGCTTACTGGAGGTACTGTGTGGTTTATTACGGCTTAAATCTTGTAATTATAATTGGTTCCATTTTCTCTTACATGATATGTTAATTATGCACCAGTATATCAATATTTTGTAAGCAAATGTTCCTGTAATTAATGATATATTCTTCAATTTTCAGGTATGTGTTGGCAAGGTTCAGTGAGAGGTTTGCAAAGGAATATGAGCAGGAGCCAGCAAATATTCCTGAAGAGTGGAGGAAGATCACTAAAGAGGAGGCAGTGCACAGTCTGAAGAATGCCTTCCTCACTAGACAATGCTGATATCAGGTCTGCTGTAAGCTGTCTTTATCATATGTAATTTTATTCATTTAATTTTTTGTGTGTTTTAATGATTAATAATGGCACATTATATAGTGGGGAAAACAGTGTTGATAGTTGATAGTGTTTGTACTTGTTATTTGCATTTTAATTTTATCCTTAATTAAGTCTTCTATAAAATGTGTTTAAAATTTATTGTAATTATTGGCTCTACTGCCTCCTGATTTTACAAGGTAATGTGAACATTTTTATAGATAAATAGTTTAACTTTTAATCCTTTGTGAATATATTGTCATTTAAAAAATGGCAAACGTAAAATATATCAGAATCAAACCGTCAAACATCTTTTCATATTCTGACTATATATACATATATATATATATATATATATATATATATATATATATATATACACGCACACAGTTCATAGAAGTGATTTTAAAGTATGCCAATTTTGTTTAGTGTTTTGAAATGAGTGCATCCAACAGCCTTCTGTTTTATACACATACACATTTTAACTACAAAATTTCATGTACATAAGTAAAAAAAAAACTTGGCCTATCAGAACAAATGTTGCCTTTATTATGGAACCAGATGTGTATTAGACAATGATGGAAAAGAATGAGTGAAGTTGAATGAAAAGTCAAGTGGTGAAATCCACAAGAGGGCAATGTGGGATGGAGGAATGATGACAGCTCAACGCTGAGAGCAGGGCTCATCGTTTGGGTATATCTTTACACCTAACCTGTCCTGCTTCAACATCAACTTCACACTGACTAACAATAAGATGCAAAGCAATCCGAGATACAAAAAAAGCACAAAACAGTCAACTGGACTTGCTTAAGGTTTGTTGAAGATGTTTCACCTCTCATCCAAGAGGATTCTTCAGTTCTGAACTAAACAACAAACCTTGACTCTTTTTACTCTTTTTGATTTACCTTGACCTGGATGAGTGAGAACCTACACATAAATCCAAGATACAAGAATACAAAAATGCTAATATGATTATAAGTAAATAGATTAATCTTTAGTATAAATACATCAATATGTAGGTGCAAAAACAACACACATTCAGTATGCTGAAACATTGTTAAATTATAGTCATCAAGGGAGGGAAATGGCAGTTGGAAACATTGAATGAGTAGATATCTAATATATATATGTAGGATATTTTCTATTTAACTCGATCCGAGACGATCGTGGATGGATTCTGGACAAAAAGTGTTTTTTTTGGTGAAAGTGGCCTCTACCTCTGATAAAACAAGAACAGAACAAGGTAAAACCAAACTTTTTTTTATGATGAAATAGAGAGTCTCTTCTTCCCTTTTTTTTGTCAGCACCTCTTCCCATCGTAAAACACCACAGTATGGGAGGTGTCAACTTTTTATGGGATTGGTGCATATTTTAATCTTGCAGAAAAGTATGATATTTTGTGCATGTGTGTGACTGGCCCCAGCCCTCTCTGGAAACTAAACTATCATTCTTTATCAGATTTTCTTATTATGAGCCAGGGAGGAAAGTGCTGCACCTTTTGTGAATTGAGGGGGAAAACGGATGATAGACAGGATGACATAGGATGGATGGGAAAAGGGGTACAAACATGCAGTGTCATTAGAAATCAAGAATGTGAGATACTTTATTCCTAGCAGCCAATATCCCCGAAATAAGAAGAAGACAGAAAAGATAATAACAATAATAATGATGATAATGACAATAATAAGTAAGTGAATAAAGTTGGGCACCAAGGGGTGAAGGTGAGATGTAAGAATGCGTAAAAAGCATGAATTTGGTGTGAAGCCCGAAGAAAGATTTCACCCATTCTGGCGTGTCCCATCAGTACTCAACAATGGGACCCGACAGGCATTCGTACACCCTGAGCCAACATGCATGAGTGACTGGCAACGAAGCCCGGAGCAGCTAAGACGACTGAGCAGGGGCCCACTGGCCGAGCATCCGTCCCGCCCAGGCAGCAGGAACACCCAGGAGGCCTCGCCCAGAAAGCCGACCAGGACCACAGAGAAACACACAAATCCAGGGACCAAGAGAAGGCACAGCCAGCGCCACGAACAAGCCCTGGAGGCCCAGGACAAGAGGGACCACCCACCCTGGATTTAGCTAGCTGCAGACTGTAACAGCTTTTTTGTGCTATCCTTGTTTATCTTCTAATAACCAAGGTGATTCTTAGGTGAACATCCATTTATCCTCTGTGAGGGCTGAACTCCTATCGATTGCTCATGTCATTGCACCGGTCAATGAAGAGGGAGATCTTGTTATATTTCAATGATTCTGTAGGCACTTAAGTGGTTTTCTTCCTGTTGCACATGTCATTTGGGGTCTTCTGCAAAGTTTAATTAGTTGATTAGTTATGTTGCAAGGTAAAATTATGATTCATTTCAGTACCAATATGCTGTCATATCTTTGTTTGTCCATCTAGATGATGCACCCGAAGGTCACAGACAACAACTGGCCTGCACCTACTGGACATTCTTCAACAAAGCAAGAGGTATTAACATTATTTCACATGTATGTTTTGGTATTTATTACCGTGCTTATTCAGATAATTTAGATAATCCCTTTTAGACTGAGACAGCCCTCCTGAAAACCTGAGAGTTCGACTGGCATCACATACCCTTCCAGGTCACAGAATCGTGCACTGAAACTTGAATTAGCTCTACAGACTGTTGTATACATTTTTAAAGATGAGAACAAACGAGTACCTGCAGTTTTGATGCTCTACGGGTATGTGACATGGGCTTCTGAAGTCGCTGTTGTCTGACATGAATACTGATTCTTATCTATCCACTTCGTGCCTTGTGGCACATAAGGTCAGTGCGCTTCCACTTCACGGGCGGATGAATACTAATTGCTGTGTATTTAAAACATACTAATATATAGTACATCTGTATATCTGTCTTTATCTTGGTGTTGAGCCTTTCGTCACTCTTGAATTTTGGAAAGAAAATGTGTATGTTATATTATTGTTTGCATAACTTGCATTCTATTTAACAATGAAAGGATCATACAGTGCCATGAAATAGAATGACAACCATTTGGGATTCATCCATAAAATGTGATCTCCATTAAACTAGCATATCTCAAATAATCGCTTTCCAAAATTAATCTCAATTAAAAAAAATAGGAACCAGTATGTGACCTCAGCCACAAATTACACTAGAGAGGCTACTACTAGTAGGATTTTCTCAGCAAGTAGATAAAATAATTGCTTTGAAAACACAAAATAAATATTGATTGCTGGCACTTATCTCTTCTCCATCCCTAATTCTCATGTGTTTTCAGATGAAAAAAAAATTAGACAAGGATGTTCCCTACCTTCAAAACCTGGTTCATGGGAAACATTCTGGATCTACAGGGAATCAGATACAGAGTGAGTTTAGACATCATAACAGAGGTTTTGTTAGACTTCTATAAAGAAAAAAAAATCAAGCTTACTAGTGTGAACAGTTAAATTAGAGAAGGTCAGATCAGCTAAATTGTTCTTATGCAAATGGAAACTACCGCTGACATGTCATGTTGTTTATCAGTTGTCTCTTTCTGTAGACACTTACAGACAAATACATGGTACAGCAGTTTAAAAATACACCATAACAATAATTGTTCTGGAAAAATTACCTGCTAAAAGTGTTGTTGACATTTGTAGAACTGAAGGTCCTGGCAACTCCTCTCTCTGCTGCTGGCTGCCTCGCTGTGGTGAGCTATAGGGACTAAAGGACTGGAGAGAAAAAAAAAGAGAGTCCAAATTCTTGTCACTTTAATTGGTACGCTGTCTTGATTATTAGCCCAGTAATGCGACCGTCAAAGAGACAAGATCCTCCTGCTGTGGACTGAGGCAGCATTTCGTTTGGTAAACTATTTTCAAATGAAACTAACACCATCAAAACATCAAACACTTACATTACAGTATTACACTGAAACACTTTGCAATAAGGCAACAGATTACGATGACTTATGCAAAATACTAAATAAATGTGATAAAAAATGTTAGTTCCATTTTGGCGTTATGCCAGTGCAGCTGGTATGTTGCAAGTAACTGAAACAGACTTTTCTGAATATCTTATTAGTGCACCATTTCAATCAATGTAAAGCACACTGAACTGTTGTTTACAACAACAGCTATAGAAATAAACTTGATATTACTACTACTGTGCATAAAAGCAAATTACTTCCACAATTATTCTATCCCATTCTGCTCCAGTTTGTATTTTTTTTTCATCTTTGTGTGAATAATGTATGAACATGCACAAACCCTGCAATGGTGGAGTAATGCTGACACACTATCCTTCATATACACAGATTTATCCCCAACAGGGGACCGGCTCCATCAATCTATTCGCTCCAGCCATAGCATGTCCATGCCGCACTCCACTCGTCTTATTGTGAGGCTTTTCCCAAACTTTCTCAGATTTGCATTCACTGGGTCAGCGTGACACGGACTGTTAGCATGCTAGCTATTGTTAGCTTATGTCGCTAGTTGGGTTTCACAAAAAAACTAACTAAAGTGACATATCAGAACTGGACTCATGTCACATAACAAAACAAATCACTGACAAGGGGTTAACAAGCTAGACATGTTTCCACTATCACACGCCACCTTGAAATTGACCAACATAGCGTTGCCAGGTGGGAAAAAGAGAATTATCGTATTTTGGGGAAATCGTACGCCCATTATAACCAAAATAACAAGCCAACTATCAAATATGGCCACTGTGTTTCCCATGATCAAATGGCAGGTGGGAACTAATGAGCCAAATCATGAGGCCTTGAGGCAGTATTAAATAAGTAACTAGGCCTGTGAAAGCAAGCCCAAAACAAACCCCACTAATATGTGTCTGCAGACCCAGAGACCTGCACAGACAGACCCGCACTTGCAGACCCGCATGTCACCTACTGGTTGAAATTGCAACTGCACAGTCTGGACCCGCATGTTCAATAAAATAAAACAACAAGATCTAATTGTTTGTGAAGCTTGGAACACTTTCGAACTTTTTTTAAAGCTTTTGGACTAAATACCCGACAATGAAATGCTTTTAAATCTTTTATTTCATGGGGTTATATCGACAAAACAGCCTTAAATACCCTACAATGACATTGATGAAGCAAAATAGTTTTAAATGTTTTATTGCACAAGCTTGAACTATTCACAAAACACCCTTTGTGACAGTGCTCCATTCTTCTTCATCTGCCTCTCCAGCCTTCTGCAGAGCTCGTCCACTTCACTTGGACAGATTGGTAAACTGTGCTTTAAACTGTTTTTGCAAAACTGTACCCATGGTACAGTTTATTTTTCTCCCTCAAGCTTCAGGACAATGACCACAAGAGGGAGTAAAACCACCTTTCACTGTTATTTAACAGTAGAAAACAGATGGAATATCAAATATAGATTGATGTACCAAGTACATTATAAACACAGTAAATGTCTGACAAAAATTTTCTCACACAAATCAATACATCCTGAATTCACAAACTCTTTATTTTTTTGATGCACTTATCTTCATTTTTTTCTTTTAGTTACAGGACTTAAAACCAATATGTCACAGAATAGAACTCAATAGGAATGTCCAGTTTCAGTTTAAATATCAGCAAAAGAAAGGCAGTATAAACTGACTTAAGCCAGGACATTCAGACAAGTGTCATAAACAGTGCAACAGATCCCATTTTTAATAACTACAACCCAGAAACAGGAGAAATTACAGATGATTTTAGTCTGCACATCTGAGTGGCTAGTACTCGTTGCCATCAGTGTCAGAACCAATAAGAAGCAGGATGCAGGTTGGAAAAACTCTGCTTTCTGTGTGTGTGTGTGTGTGTGTGTGTGTGTGTGTGTGTGTGTGTGTGTGTGTGTGTGTGTGTGTGTGTGTGCGCGCGCATTTCCTGTAGGCTGAATAAAGTTAATAATCTTATTTTATGGGGAAAGAGGAAAGACAGAGGAAACATGTCGGAAATATCTGCTTGATTACTTATTATAGAGCTGGGAACAAGCCAAAATACATAACTACACTTTAGAAACAAGCCCAAACAAACAAAAAAAAAGTGAGCTGTGACTAACAATATTTGAAAGCAACTTTACAGAAAAACAAGCCCAAAGTCACTGATGATAAGTGGAGTTGGCAACACTGTCAGTTGCCTGGAAGCCACCAACTGTTAAGGAATTACTCAGCAGGTTCACTTTCTTGAATCAGCAAATCAAGGTCATTGTTCTGAGGAACATTCCTCACAGCTCCTGCTGAACCAACTACGATTGGTTGGAAATGGTCACATAGTAACAGATGCCTTCAAGGGTCACTGGGGCAAACTGATCGCAACAACACGTTCATGTATTGATCGTACAGAGGGCCAAAATCTCATTCAAATACGATAATTATCATACACCTGGCAACACAATACACCGTGAGCTCTGCACGCACTCCACCAGATGCAACCAAAGCATGACCTGCCCTAAGGTGCCCTTGACTGGCTCACTATGCTCTTTTTTCTCCTTGCCCTAACCACTCTCCCTTCATCATGGTAGTAGCAGGTCGGCCTGACAGCACGTTAAACGAGATATTAAAGCCTCACTCACAGCAGCTCAGTTATGAGCAGCATTTTTAGAGGCCAGGAAGAGAATGAGCAGGCTGACATTGTATCAAGAAGATCACTTAAGCCCTCTGCTCTGTACATTTACACCTGGAAGAAGCCCAACAATGAATTGATAAATTGCAATCATAGTTTTTTTTTTTGTTTTTTTTTTAGACAAACACATCTATCATAGTTCACAAGGATAAGGGGATAAATGTTGGGTATTCATATGTCAGTATGTCACAGATCAGCTTTAAGTCTCTCTGCCAGGATTCATAAAGGTGCCATATTTAGAATTTCACAAATACAAGGTGAAACACTGTTTTCAGCGAGAGTGTCTACAGTTTTAATGGTTAGCAGGCTTAGTTGTTAACAGATAGGCAGAACATGCAGACAAATCCAGGGGGCAGGAGGGAAGGTAATAAGACATCAATCCATCCATCCATCCATCCATCTTCTACCGTTTATCCTCACATAGGGTCGTGGGAGTAATAAGACATAGTGCAGTGTAAACACAGCAATCATGCAGATAATGAGTAACAGCATCTAGAGCAGAATGGAAGCAAGTACAATCTGGACATCACAGTCTTTAATGAGGATTCATACTACAGGAATCCTGCATGTGTATGTGTGTGTATATGTTCCCTGAAGTTTTAAGTAAATAAAGATGTAAGATTAAAGCTATCACAGAACTGCCATAGGTAAAACCTGAAATCTTTTGTAATGCCATCATTACAGTCTTGTAATATATTCTAACACCAAGAATGATATAATATTCAGTTTTTGTTGACACAGTTTTAAAAATATGATTCAACTGTATGGCCATGATTGGCTATCTGCGTGACTGCAGAGCAATGCAGAAGAAAACATAAAGCACATAGTTCTGCAGCCGCAAGTAGAAACAAAATCCAAAGCAGCAAAGCAGGGTAAAGATGATCACTACAGAACACCACCATGACATACAAGTCTTCATCTAGCCATTAAATACTGATGCTTATTCAGTACTGGCAGGTCGTTTGACTGATTTTAATTTATTGCTTCACCCACATGGACAGACACACGTACAGATAATGGAGGTGACACTAAGTGTACACTGGGGACTGCAAAGCAACTTAACTCTGTCTAATCTGTAATTTGTTTGCAGCGTGGCAGTCTGCAGTGAAGTGCTCAGAGAATTAATCACCTCTAAAGTGATGACAACAAAACCAGTTTTCATAAATATACCATTTGCCTGTATGAATTGTTAACTGAATGGATAGATCTTAGTTGGTGGGTCTTTTTTGTTCATTTTATGATAAGATATACAATAGTGCTTTTTAAACTATTCAGGCCTATCAATGCCTCCTCTGTAGAGCGCTACTTGTGAATTATTCTGCTCAAAAAGATTTAAGGTAGAACACTGAAGTGCATTTTCGGTCACTCTGACACTGTGCCTCAAATTCGTTCAAAAGCAAAATCAATATTGGGTCCAATTTCTTTTAAGGTGTTCATACCTCTTACAGACTTTGACCCCGACTCTGTTGACGGCCCATCAAAAACTGTATCCACAGGCTGTCTGTGCTTTAAACTTTTTACTCTGGCAAGTGCAAGACAGATTACACAACTACTACAAACCTGAAAATAATCCCTTTTCATAGCAGCCATATTTTACATGTCATTGCAGGGTTAATACGGATGTAATTATTAACATTAATTATGGACCAGTTCCATTTAGGCCAGGGCTGCGACACACTAAAATAGTACTGGACCATAATAAATAATAACACTTCTTTACCCTGCTATGACATGTCAAAGTGGTTGCTGTGAAATGAGCCTATAACGTGAAGTATCTGTCTACCCGAGATGAATGGAAACCAACAGCTTACCTGAAAGGTGGAAAAAACGTCTGGAGATATGTCTGTATACAGGAAATAGTGTGATTCTGTAAAATTCAGTATGATGTATTGCAGTTCATTGAACAAGGTTGTGCAGAGTGACTCACCGGTCTGTGGGGAGTACTGGTGAGTGAGTAGTTTCCCTAAATAGATTTTAAAAAAAACTCCATCCAATCCAGATGTAATACGTTCTATGATTGGAAAATGGACCACAGTTCTTAGCAATTAAAGCATTATAAAGGTCACTCTTACCTGTGATGTGAGATTATTTTTATTTTGAAGAATTACAAGTAGAAGCTGCTGCTAACTGCTATGCCAGCATGATCAATAACAACATTACTTTTAGTTGAGGCCGTGTTTTCTGATAATTAGAGGTCTTCCAGCCAGCACCAGAGAAGAACAAAAAGCAGCAAATAGTGCCTGTTTGAAACTACAGTACCTCACAAACACAGTCCAACTATGCCTGACTGACATCCATTTTTTTCACAGCTGGATCCACAAATGAGCAGCCACATCGATTCATTGATTCAATAAGCTAACAGAGAACATGTAATGGTAAGCAAACAATTCCCATTTGGCCCAGACAAACAGCACTGATGAGAGATTAGCTGCAAAAAATTATTGACTGACCATTATTCACAAGCATGTTTGTTTTAGTAACAATCAAGGACGTGTGTATCACGAAAACTGGCAGTGGATTACGTAAGAAATTCTTATACTGTGTAACATTAAGAGCAATTATTACAACAAATCAGATTGACATTTGCAAGCTAAGTGTGTCTCTCTGGTATGAATATGCAACAATCCATGTTGCAGAGAACTAGAATGATTTTTTCCCCTCATTCTTCTGGTGATGATGTAGATCTGTATGCACTGCTCTAGTGCAATATCTGCTGTCATGCTGCAGGGTGTGAAGAGCCACTCTGTAATTAATCAGCCACTTCACATCGTGTTTTTTTTTTCTGAGGAGAAAAGCAATGGATTTTCACATTGCTTGGGTGCCATAATGAAGAGGGTGACATTCAAGCATGGAATTCACACAGAATATTGCTCTCTTGTAGAGCTTACTTGTAATTGTATGTTAAAACACCTTTTAGGTGCTTTTGTTAGCTTCTCTTTCCCCTCTTTAAAAACAGACATGTTCTGATTTTGTCTTGTATTTCTTGCATACTTGTGTTACTGTCAGCGTGCTTTTTAATAAAATGAATAGATTAATTCTTGGTTTCCACTCTGCACTAAAAGCATCAGTCTTCTGCTAATCTGCCACAACTTTGTTACTAAACAAGGTTAACAAGGTTGGTGTCAAATCGAAAAAACTTAGTGAGGCAGACGTTGTTCTGCAATACCCTCAAAACATCGCAATCAAACTCAATTTGACTCAAACCTAGATTTCTAATTTAACTGGAAATGTAAAAAGCAGCAACAATGGTAGTCACACTTATTGCCTCCCACAAATTGAAACAATATCCCACATTTGATAAGCAGGTACAATCAAGTCTGAGAAATGATTTTCTTATGGATAAAGTCACTGGAAATCAATTCTCAGAAAGTTTTTGGGAGTTCTTTTTCAGTTGTACACCCCCCAGGAGATTTATATAGAGTGTGCCGCTTCAAATCCTAATATATATATGAAGTCATAGAAAAAATTATTTATTTTCTTCAATTTCTTGTTCATTTTAATACCTGGTACAGCAAAAATAGCTCATAAGAGTTTAATATCAAGGCATTTTCCATGGTTTTCTTGCTAATTACCAAAATCACCAAGTTCTTACATCAATCTGTGACATTGTAATGCCAAAAACAGTGCTTTTAGGCACCCCATGTTTTCTTTTCTGTCTGTTCTGTCATTAGTCACATGATATACACACAGGAGTTAGTACTTGATTGCATAACCATTGTTTCTGATGACTGCAGCCAGCATTGTTCTGCTGTCACAGCAGCCCATTCATGTTGCACAAATTCATACAAATTTGCTTTGTTTTTGGGCTTGTTGGAAAGTCATTGGAGACAGGAAAGAGTTTTCCATCTGATGAAAGAAGAATGTTTTCAAGAGTAGCCCTGAACGTGCTGGAGTAGGTATCAACTCAAAATTGGATCCATCACTGAAGAGAACCTCAGACCAGACATCAACAGTCCAAACCTTGTGATCCCCCAACAAAAATTAACCAGGCCCTCCTCTGCCTTTCCTTGATTACCGCTTCTTCCATGCCCTGTATGACTTCACACCAGCTTCAAGAAGTCGGATTCAATCTGCCCTTGCCGAACAAGTCACATTTCTTGACAGTAGCCAGTCATTTTTAGCTCTCTCAAAATCCGATGCTTGAGTGTCATTGACGGCTTTAGCCATCAAAGTGTTTTTTCTGCAGCAGTTTGCTGATCGTGATCTCCCGCAGCCTGGGTTTCCTGCCTTGACCAGCTAGCACTTTGGGAGTACCAAATGAACGGCTGTCTTGCATGTGTAGTGTTGCTTACAACGTAAAATTGCCTCTTATATACCCTGGGAATACAATTAAGCTTAATCATGTCAAATAGATCATAAAGTATTATATAATCTGTGTTTTTTGCTAGGTTCATTGTATTCTTCAGGTAATATACCTCAAATGGTACCAAGCATTAAAATTAACAAAAAATTGAAAAAAAAAAACGGGTGGTCTAATATTTTGTTCCATGACCGTGTAAGCAGCAAGCTGTGTGAGACTCACAAGGAACGTCTGACGAATAGATAAACATGTCGATCTATGGACACATTCCTCCTGAAACCATGGGAGGATTACCAAACAGAACAGCTAACAGCAGCTGAACTAAAGATCCTTTACCACACTGTGCAGCATTCACAATATAAACAGATATAATGAGAAATAAGCCGCTCCAGACTTGGCATTCTTTATGTGCAAGCCAAATATTTCCTAAAAAATGGGACTTTTGCCTCCATTGATTACTGTCAAATATATTTTTTTGTATTTCTTAGTATTCAAAACTAAGCCTTTACATATTGATATTTATAAGTTTATGGTAATGTGTATTTTTTTAGGGTTGGATGAACATTGTATCAAGATCTAAACTACCTCCCAGCATTGTAGTGCATGTCCCACATTGCTGCACACAAACATCCTCTCTGACCTGCATGTGGCTTGTTGGCACCTGGTCACCCTAAATACACTTCTTTACCACATTCCTCCAAAACTTTTAAGCTTGTATAATACATGTATTTATCCTCTAATCTCCTCAAATGGTTGGATTTACAGTAAGCCACTCAAAGCCCAAAAGCCTAAACCTAAAATTCAACAAAAGTCCAGACAGAACAGAAGTTTGCTTTACTTCTTGTCTGTACCATTAATCCCCTCAAAATCCCTCAGATCCTAAATTTGGTGCCAATATTCCAGTATGAACTCTTTAGGCTCTGTTTTGGTCTCTACCTACTCCCAAGGGAAATATATGACTCTTTAGCTTCTAAATGCTAAATGTGTGAGAATTTGTGTGTGTTCTGCTGTCTACTTTTAACTAAAACAACATCATGAGTTTCTACAACGCTTGGAAGTTCCACAAGAAGATGAAGAGTCAAGATGAATTAATATACCAACAAGATACATTAATTTCACAGACAGTTAATTACACACGTATATTGGTAAAGGTTGAATAAATGTCAGCTCATTCCTCAGTGCTTGAGGGTTTATTCATAGATATAGTACATCAACTGAGAACGGAAGTAACCATGATTACTAATCAGTCAAAGGGGATCTTTCAGTGCAAAAACTCAATGCATATGACTATATCAAACATTTTATCATTTGTCAAACACATTTAGGGGTTAGCAAAGACGATAAACGGTAAAATGCTTGACATTTGGTGCCTGTCATGTAACCTGTATTTATGTACTTCTGATGTTATGTTATGCCATTCCAGTAATTGTTATATCAAGTGCTGCAGCTGAAAATCTTCTGAATACCTCTGCCTTTTCCATCTCCTTTTATCTGCAGCTTTCCACAGGGGGGGTCAAATCAATCAAACATTCAGTTTCCTTTCAGGCTTCCTCTGAAAGAACCTCTGAAATAGAATACTGTGTTCGATTGACTAGTCCGTCTTGTATTGAATTGGGTCCCAAAGTGATGTGGTGTGAAACGGAAAGCAGAAAAGAGTGCTCTCGATGTGTCAGTGGTTCCTCTGAAAGGGCATTACATTACAAAGAGTCAGACAAATTAAAATTGGTAGAGAAGTGACAGCACAAGTGCCTGATGTAGATAGCCCTACATGTGTGTAAATCATTTTAAAACTGTGCTTGTAGGTTTTGTATTTAGGACTGTGTGATGTCAAGATAGATAGATCTATTTTTGTTATCAATTGGTAAATTATGCAGAGACATGAACTGATGTCTTTGTGTGCAATTTGTTCTCATTTTTGAATGAAATAACTGGACTGGACTTCTCCAGAGACAACACAGTGAGTAAACATGATTCTAGCCCTCTTTCACACGGGTGCTCATTCTCTCTCTCTTTCCTCTTCAGATGTGGAACAATCACAAATAAAGCAAAAGGAATAGGTTGCTGCACAGGTCTTTACAGCATATTTGTGAGGGATATTTTCTGAAAGTGTATGTTTGTATGTGTGAAGGTGGGAGGGAGCAGTTTGTGAGCATTTCTGGGAGACAGGTTATGTGGGTCCCTTTTCTTTCTCTCTCCCTCTGTCACTCTCACTCAGCGCTGAGTGAAACAACATCTTCTCCCTGCCTTACTGCCTTATATCCCTGTAGGCTTCTATATTAGCTACAGGACAGGGCATGTAAGATCTATAATTAGATAAAGAGTGAAGAAAAACAGAGAAACGAAAGGAAATTAACCTCACTTACTGAACTGAGGGGACACCACACGGGGATATTTTCAGCATCTCCAGTTTTAAACATCTGCTCAGGTAAGATACTCAATCTCAATCTGCTGATTCATTGATATTTAAACACACATCCACACAAGTAAGGCCACACAAAAACATAGCATCAACTATTTTTCACAACTATTTGCTGTATTCAAGTTTTAATTGCTTCTAATTTAGAGGCAATATTTAATATCTGGTGTAAGAGGCATAGTTGTCTAATTAAAAGGTTTATTTGCAATTACTATTTAAGGTTGCTCATTCACAATTATCATCTTACACAAGCAGCATACAATGTTTGGACAAAACTGTTTTACACCTGATGCAAAATGATTTTTAATCACAATTATAAACCCTGCAATCTGCAGTTTGATTTGTGAGTTTTCAGAGATAGAATAAGCAGAACACCAAAAAGACAAAAGCGCCTTTAAAACAAACTGCAGCAGCGTCAGTCCATCGACAGTATATATGTACACACACTCACACACATATGCAGGCACGCACACATGCAATGTGTGTGTGTACATATATAGTGTTGATGGACTGACGCTGCTGCAGTTTGCAGCATATATATACAACACAATATGATGCAAAATAGAAACAAATAGTACGAGCCAATGACAAACGGCAATTACAGAATAAGTTTAATGGCTAGGACATGAACAACATACACAGTGCAGAATCTCCAGGATAATTGAATGTATTTGGGCAGAACACCCATTTTCTTTACAACAAACAATATTTTTTTTATTGCCTGTACATTAATTTTCCCAAAAGAAACGTGCATCCTGTCAAAAGGATTACCAGATTTTTAAAGCAAGCTTTTTCATGTCGGAGCTCATTTCCTACGAAAGATTTTAGAAATCAACAGTTTTTCTGGCACTGTGTGATGCTAAGCATCCGTGTGCATCCTGTGTAATTGAAGACCAGAAGGGAAGGCTGTACCACCAGGATAGCAGAATTGAAAGTCATGAACAGCATGACATGTATTTAACTTGTTACAAAATCACACAAGCAAAGCCATTGGTAATAGGATAAAACTACAGCTTTTTGCTGTATGGCGACAAAAACAAGTCTGACAATTAAGTATTAATTTACTGTGTGTGATTTAACGCATGAATACACACTCTGCTACACTGCAACATCAACAAAGTTTTTGACCAGTTGGAATCACTGTATGAGCTCATAAGTTCTGCTAAATATAGAATCTTTATGTTTACTATTCTACTCGCTGCATTTGTCCAAATGTGTACATATGTGTTTGTCTTAAATTGTGTTGATTGTTCCTTGGCAGAGCCAATGCTATTAGAGTGGATTGACCTCTCTCAATGAACGAGTCAGCTGACGATAATAACATTTTGCCAACAGTTAGACATTAGCCCTGCAGACTGGGAAAGACATTCTCACTGTAGTGTGAAATTGTCAAGTGAGCTCATTTAAAAGCACATCAAAGTTCACAGAAGCTCGCCCAGATTTCCATATTTTCTGCCAAGGTATCTGCACCAAAACCATCAAAAATACTCTGTCAAAAGGAGCAGAGGGTATACATACCTAGGGAATCTTTTTGTTATCTAACTTCGCTAACCCTAACAACTGTCCTAAGACCATGGCTATCAACATAATGGTAAACAAGTTTCTCAGTCTGCAAAGAAGAAACACACAATCCAAACTAAAATCAACACAGTTGAAGCTGCAAATGCAGGAAGGACAGCCAACTGTGAGAAAGAATAATCAAACTTCTACTGTAATATTTCTGTGCGAGTGCATGAGTAGCTCTGACTATAATCATTTTGTGTATTCTGCTAAATTAATATGATGCTTATAGAATATAAACATCTAATTCAAAGGAGCAGCTTACTTTCATGTCTTGAAATTTTATGTCTGTGCTGCTTTTAGCCTGGATTATGACTTTCTGTGTAATATTATCTTAAGATCTGTGTACCAATTGGTCAGTCTGCAGTGCTTTTTTGATCTCTTATCTAGGCCATGTTCAGCACAAGTTATTATGGCAATCTACCCTTACCTATGAAGTGAACCATTGTCTTAGGACTCAAAACACAGATTTTTGTCTTGTGGTATAGGCCTCATGTCTCCTACATTCTCAACTCAAATAATGTGGCACACCATTAAGTCATCTTATCAGAATTCCAATATGATCTTTGGCCCTCTTTGTGTTTCATATTTGTCTAGCCTCTAACCCCAGCTCTCTTTGGATGTCTCAGCAGCCTCAGAGTGCTGGAAATGCAAACTGTACATAAAGTGCTCTGGTTAGGAAGTGTCAGTGGAGTCAAAGAGAGCAACAAAAAGAGCAGATGTGAAGATAGATGGAGAAAGATTGCAGACAAAATAGGGCAAGAGAGTGTCGTCAAGAGTCGTTTCTCCTGTTTTGCATTTTGAGGGCTTTCAATTCTCATCACGCTTCACAAATTAGCTGCAAGGTCTGGTTGGTTTCCACAAAGGCCATGGCAACAGCGTTACTAGGCAAGGGTAGGTTTCTTCCAAGCTGTCAGATATAGGCGACGTGAAACCAGCCGTGATGAAAACATACTCCTGGACATGTGCATGACAAATTAAACATTGAAAATGCAATACAGCCTGCAATTGAAAGATGCTACACTGAAAGGCGAAAGTTCTGCTGAGCAAGTAATGGTTACCAGAAGGTTTTTGAATTGGACAAATTCCTAACATGTCCTTCAGACTGATATTGAATCACTGGAGTGGATCTGTCTACAAAAGATTTTTATCAACTACCTGAATCATTAATTCACTCACTGAAGGTGTGTGAAAGCTGTACTATTTCCATGCCACACTGCCAGGCCTTATTAATTTTTTGACGAAATTTTCGGGATTGGTCAGAAGTGGCCTAACTTAAAACTGATTAATTTTTAGTGGTGATCCAATCCAATTCAAATTCATCAAGGACAAATGAAAGGTCACGCCATGGTAATGTATGGGAGATTTCGCATATTTCTGAACACTCCAGGGTGTACAATTTACAGCCAATCGTCAATTTGGTTTATAAATTAATATAGGAATCCAGAAGTGACAGATTCAGTTTGGTCAAGATCAGGTAAAAGGTCAAGGTCACCAAAGTGTTTTTAACCATAACTTCATGTAGGAAGGAGCTAGAGCAATCTTTTTTAAAATTCAAATTCAAATGTGACAAAATATGAAATGGAGAAAAAAAAGTACATGATGTGAATGTGAATACAATGCTAAATGTGGGTTAGGTGAGTCAAAATCAACACATTCAGTATACTGTACGCTCTCTCAGAACGCTGCCTTGGCAGAGGTCTGCGCTCTCTGAGTGCTTCTCTAGCTATTTTTATATATTCAACAACAAAAGGAATGAAGATTTATAAAGTGAATTCTAGTTGTTGCTGTTTGTCTCAGCAGCAATGTGAAAATTCTTGTTTGGACAAAAGGTTGTGCATGAATGGTAACATATGCTAAAATGCAATAAGTGCATTTTATGATGCTGTATTCTGATGGCCAGATTAACAGAGGTGTGGTCGACCCAGACAACTAGAGCACTGGCATCTGAAAATGGGATCGGCACTTTTGTTTGTCTACCCAACCTGCATAAAATGGGAAAAATTCTTTTCTCTCAGTGCTTTTATAATGATGCTGCGACTGACGCAAATCCAATGTGAACGTGCTGTTGGAATGCTGAGTGCGCCAGATGTTGCAAGGGCATGAATCGTTCATGAATCAACAATTAGTCGTCTCAGAAGCAGATCCCATGCCACAAACAGCACTTACCGTTAACTTTTTTGAATAAATTTGATCTCTAGACAGTATTCTTTTTGTACAGCTGTTGAAAGGATGCGATAAACCAAATGCTCACTCATATTGAACACCTTTTATATGTAGTTTGGGGCTGCTTAAAAAAACTCTCTTTCTTTTGTTACTGAGTATATAAATACACCATGATTTCAAACTCAACCATATTTGAGTTTTGAATATCTTAGTATTCTGCAGGAGCAAAACTAATTGGGGTCACAACCCTGCTTTAGAAAAAAGAGGGATCTGTCAAACATGACGTTCCACTGATACAGGTTTACTTTTTTGGATGTTATTCTATTTTGTGTATTATACTTCTTCAAAGATTATTTGGTAATTGCCTGCAATACAGTGTTTCCTCCATGCAGTAGGGAAATTCAGCACACTATAAATCTGTTTAAGACATGTCAAGAAAGAATTTGGGGTTTATCAACCCAGATTGCATGTGCTGGTGGAAAGATTCAACATACAGTATGTCAGTAGAGATTTTATTGTGTAACAGCATTACATTGATGAGCATACTACTGAATAGGAAAGGCACTTTTGAATCCATAAAACTTGCTCTTTTGAATCAACATGTACTTTCAGCTGTGTTTGCACACAGACCTAGGAAAGACACACCAGATCCCTCAAGGGATAGTAAATCTATTTGGCCAGGAATTCATTCTATGAGAAACTCAGATGTGTAAATAAAGGTCAGTGCTTATTGTTTTTCAAAAGCAGAATAAGTTAACATTAACAAAATGATTCAAAGACACCAGGAAATCTTTTGGAGTGCAGGCAGTGATTTTCTCAGAGCATGGGGAAGGTCTGCCAAAGCTAAAAGGCCCCAGATGGAGAACAGTGACTTCAAAAAACCAAGCAAACTGCATGAGATTGCAGTTTTGCAGGTGGTGAATAGAGAAGACAAACTACTCCATTAATAGATCCAACATGCGTCCTGTTTAAGCTAGACACTGCTCATTTAGCTTCCCCAATACACTGTGTTTTCTCATATCACATGTAGGATTTCAATCTTCAATTCTCAAAAGGAGGACATGATACATGTTTTTTATAGCTTATAAAAAAAAGCAAAAAAGCAAAAATATGTCTATCATCGCTGATGACTCTCTAGATAAGTCAGTAAAGCTTTTTTTTTTTCCTTCTAATGAGAAACCATTAATTCTTAAACTCAGCTTTTCCTCACTCGACTGGAGGTATAATTCATCTTTTCCTCTATAACCTCTAGAGAAGTGATTCATCCTGAAACAAGATAAAATAAACTAGAATCAACCAGAACCAATCAGTGCAGATGATGAAATATGAAATATGAGAATATTGACACTGAGGCTAATAGTGCCTCTGTGTTTTTTTTTTTTTTGTATCAATATCAAAATCAATCGCTGTCAGAGCAGTTTTATGAGTTATTGCTGGCAGACCAAGGACCATGCGTTTTAAAGATTTCAGTGCAATCTATGCCAGTCAACACTCAGATCTGAACACACAGACTCTATATTTTTACATTCAGAATGACATTTCTCAAGGATATAATTATCTAATGTCCATCGCCAAGAGACATCCACAAATCCACTTTAAGCAAATTAACTAGACCCCGTGACATGTCCATATTGTGAAATAGGCGTAGTATCCTTGTTGTTTACCTTCCCCAAAGCACCCAAAATATGAGAGATCTTATAGGACAGACACACTACTTTTCAAAATGATTTGTTCAAGACCAGACAGTTTGTGACCATACCTTCACACTATAATACTGTACTATCAAGTCTTTAAAGGATCAGTTAGCCATCCAGCCTCTTTGGGTCACTGAGATTTCTTTTGCTGCACCATTATGATGGGGGTTTATTTGTGTTGCAACAACTCTGAAAATCTGATATTATCCTCATCTTAACTATACCTTTGCTCATGTACCTCAAAGTGAGAAATGATAAGCATGGTTTTTTTTGCGTGTTGGCTATGGTCTGTAATATAGGAAGAAACCATTATAAATGAAAGTGCAACACGATTAAAGACAGTTACACTTTGGTTAAGTTAATTCCCTATAGAATGTGTGCAAGTGACATTTACAGTATAGATGAGTATTTCCTGTTTTGCTCATTGACTTACTGCTGTTAATACTCTTATTTACCCTTATTTTAAGGTTGGCCTCCAGAGACATGGATATCTTCATGGATGGGGATTTCAGTGTGACCGGTAACACCAGCCGGGCAGTAAAGGACAGCAGAAACCAAGGACTCAACCATAGTGACCCCCTGGACGCATTTATTGGCATAGAGCTTCTTCTACGTTTCAAACCTCTCTTCCTGCCTCTCTACTGCCTCGTAGTGGTCGTGGCTGGCGTAGGAAACTCCTTCCTGTTGGCTTGCGTCTTGTCTGACAAGAAACTCCATAATGCCACCAACTTTTTCATCAGCAACTTAGCAGCTGGGGACCTGCTGATGTGTTTGAGCTGCGTTCCACTTACTGTATCCTATGCCTTCGACAGTCATGGCTGGGCTTTTGGGAGAGTCCTGTGCCACTTGGTCCCCTTGCTGCAATGTGCCACAGTGTTTGTATCGGTGCTTTCACTCACTGCCATTGCTGTGGATCGTTACGTCGTTGTAGGTAAAGGACATAACATTGTGTTAACTCATGAGAAGTATTTTTTAAAACAACTATTTAAAGGATTTGAAAATGTGTGTCTTTGGCAGGTAAATAAAAATGTATGCATTCAGAATAATTTGAAGATGCTATAATACAATCTAAGCAATCTAAGCAGAGTGGATTTAATGTTTTTTTTGGTGTGTTTTCCTGTGTCTTTTTCCCTTTATGCCTCAGCTCACCCAGTACGAAGGAGGATATCTGTTTGGGGTTGTGGTGCTGTGACTCTGGGTGTCTGGCTTTTATCTCTGGCTCTGGCTGCACCTCAGTCTCTCTACACACGTTATATGGACCTGCGACCTAATGGCATCGACCTGATCGTGTGTGAGGAATTCTGGCCACACAGTGGCAATCTGCGGCTGCTCTACTCCTGCTTCACCCTCATAACCTCCTATATGATCCCGCTGCTCTCAGTCAGCATATCCTACTGTGCCATCACTGTCAGCCTAAAACGCTACTCAGTTCCTGGCGAGCCATCCAACAGCCAGCAGCGATGGAGTAAAAGAAGGAAGAAGACTTTCTCTCTACTGGTGGCGTCAGTTCTGGCTTTCGCCCTGTGCTGGCTGCCCCTGCAGGTGAGTCTTATATTCAGACTGTTAAGTCCTAAACAAAAACCAAACTGTGAGCCATTTATGGCTCAATTATCCTCCTCCCTTACTTTTTATATAACCTATTCAACAAGATCTTGATTTTGAAGGGAGCTCAAGTTTCCATTCTTCCTATCTAGCAGCAAATCATAAACTCAGTGACGAGATAAAAAGAGGAGAGCATTAACTATCCATGAGATGATTAAATCACATACGTCATTAACCACAGAACCTCATCATCTGTCCACAAAACCAACATTACATCCACAATGAGCCATGTGAAAGACTAACAGATTTGATCATTATAGTAATGGAAGAAGGGCTGCTGGAGGTGGAAATTTGCCATTGTTACCTACGCCAAGGAGGTTATCTTTTCAACGGGGTTTGTTTATTTGTTTTTTAGTTTGACGTTTTGCAAAATAACTCAAAAAGTTGTGGATGGATTTTGACGAAATTTCCAGGGTTGGTCAGAAGTGGCCTAACTAAAACTAACCTAAAACGGATTAATTTTTGGTGGTGATCGGGTCCCATTCAACGGCACCACCAAAAATTAATCAGTTTTGAGTTAGGCTATTCCTGCCAATCCAGAAGATTTCGTCAAAATCCTTCCACAACTTTTTGAGTTATTTTGCAAACCTACAAACCAACAAAACAACAAACAAACAAACAAGCCCTGGTGAAAATATAACCTCATTGGAGGCGGGGGTAACTTTAGATAAATAAAAAAGTTGCCGCCACTGTAGAGGTCTGTGCCCTCTGAGTGCTTTTCTAGTTCAGAGCTAGAGGATATAAATATTGACCCCTGGCTATCCAGTGTTAAAGCCTAACATGGAGTCTTTAGGTTTTAGCATCCAAATTGTAAAGAATTTGCTACAGAATCAATGCAATTAAATATAGACAAAGCCATAATACAACTTTTTTCCATGCTATAGGTGCTGAACCTATTACTGGACCTGGACCCAGACTTCCACATCATAGGGAAACGCTACATAAATGTCTTACAGGTCTGCTGTCATTTAGTAGCTATGAGCTCTGCATGTTACAACCCCTTCATCTACGCTTCACTGCACAGCAAAGTGCGCATGCACCTAAAAGGCTACCTCTGCCCTTGTCACAATCGCCAGAGGGGAATGGTGGAGAGGGCAACATCCAGAAGCTGATTTCAGACTGTTCAGACCTGCTATGATACAACTACCGTATCAGCTTCTGACACCAGTGCTCTGTCCTTTCCCAACGCCTGCGCTCCTAAAACAAATCATAATGTCTGAGGTGTCCAGGAATAAATCAGCAACTGCTGAACACCCATTTAATCCAGATTCCTCCATGCTTTCCCAGCAATTTGTGAAATCAAGACATTTGGGCCTCTCTTGTACAGCATTACTTGAGACAATGCATAACTGACCACATACAATAAACAGACAAAGAAGCAGATCCAGACCAAGAAGAAGAAGCAGATATGGCCATCTACCGGGATCCCTGTGTTTTTCTTGGATGGCTGAGCTGCTGGCATTGATACTAAACAGATCCTGCAGCTTTAAAAAGGCCAGCAGGGGAATCAACACACCCTCAGGCTGAGGGGTTCTGTACCAGACATGCTGGAGGCTAAGACCAGGGGTGGCTCCACTGTTTCCATTATACTTAAATAGTAAACGGTTGACTTCAGGGAGCTGACTGAACAATGAACTCTTTTCACATGGATTACACACAATGTGAAGAGGATGTGCAAGTACACAATTGTGATTGTTTCATTTTATCCCTGGTACTGAATGTATGTGCTTCAAAATCAGTTATGTATCTCTTGTATTGCATGTCACCTTCGTTATATTAGATGTATTATTTTGAAATACACATTGCCTGCTATTTTTTTGTGTTATTATATAGTCGTAATTCTCTGTAGTTTGGCTCTACCGTCTAACATTGTGTGTCTTTGCACATGGATAAATATGTTTGTATGTGAAGTATGCAGTGGAGTATGTGTGGACCTGAGTGGAAAAGTCCAATATGTACAGCACTGAGAGATAAAATGTGCAGCTTATATGTCACCTCAAAACCTCTATTTGTAAAATTTTATTGATACAAATTTATAAATGTGTTACCTAATGAACAAACGCTCAGTGCATTGACTCTGTCTGGAAAAAAAGGTCTGATACAACGATCAAGTTAGTCTTAATATTCATAGCATGAACAATAAAGATACCCATCAGGTATGATTAATGTTTTTTTAATGCGTTCTTTGTTTGTCAGAGCCTATCAATTTAATCTTGGAACATGCCTCCCGTTAAAAGTCTCGACAAAGAAATAGCTAATATGATCTAAATTACATTTAAGCAATAATAATTCTGTTCACGTACCTTTATAATGCAGACACTGGAGACTATGACTGTGCAATATGGTCAAAATGTCATATCCTATAACCTCTTCAATACAAGCCACACCTACGACCAGTTTACACCCACAGAGAAGCTAATGTTAGCATCGGGCTAATACGTGCTACAAAAGTAGCTAAGTTAGCAAACATTACACATTTCATGAAAATAATAACTCCTCCAAAAGCTAAACAAATAATTAATAATTACTTGACCAATAGAACGAAACAACTTCTGCATCACTTTTCAGTCTCTTCTGATGCCTCAGTGTCTCCACCGATGTTGACTCTGGTTTGTCCATATATCCATAGTTTTTTCTTTTCTGCCTCTCACGTTCTTCTCTTTGCCTGTTTAGCAGGGTGACCCATCAGAAGTAACATTGGAAGTGGTATTTTTTGTCTGCATTTTGTCTGCCATTGTTCCCTAGAGAACGGTTTCTCCCGCTAACTGTATTTCTGCAGAGGAGTGTGCGCTATATTTCCGGCAACAACGGGGGTGGAAGGACAGAGGGGATGTGAGCAGGATGAGACATGAAGGCATCTAACTGGTTCTTCCACTCGACCCAAGTGTCGGTTGATTGGTCAGAGTTTTTCCAGTCCTGCAGCTGCCACAGAGGTCTGATTCTTTTGTTCCTTTTTCTGAACACATAATGTATTGACTGCTCTCAGGGTGGAATGACCTGATGTCACCAAGTACTTAACAGTCCTGGACAAATGTCAACATTTTTAGAGTTAGGGTAAGGATTAGGGTTAGTAGTCCAGGACTATTGTGTTAGTGGTCCAGGACTGTTAATTACTTGATATCAGATAGTGCTATCAGATCGTGCCTCAGGGTGGAAGGATCATCTCAACCAGTATAACAAAAAGTATTTCTGAGGAGAATGACAGACTATAGCTTTAAATGTGAATTTCACCCTTCCTAAAATCTTTAGTGTTTCCATATATATTAATGACAAAGTAGCGATTAAGGTTAAAGTTCAGGAAAAAAACATCACTCTTTAAATGAGACAGCAGACAAAGGTCACTAAATTAAGTCTTAGCATACGTTCTAGCAGGTTAGATGACAACTACGGTAGAAATGTCTTCATCATAACATTTTCTCAAAATAACTGTACTGTTACGTGCTGACATTTTGACTCTATTCAACATACTTTACGATGACTTTGCCTATTCTATATCATTTTTAAATGTACTGTACTATGATGTTTTTATGACGTCATATATGGTCTTTGCAACATTTTACTTTTTATGCCATACTATGCTATAAGTTTTTTTTTACATTACCTATTAAAAATGATGCTATGACCTTTCATGACAATTTTTACATGCAATACTTACATGCATACTATAGTAAGGCATGAGACAGACAATACTATAATGTGTTTTCAAAATTTTAGACATGCGAACATTTTGTAAAATAACATACCACAAATTCATTCAACATCCGATAAGGCTTTGCTGATAACTTTTTTTGACATTTAAATGGTTGTTACAAAACAATGACCTCTTTAAACATATTGTGCAATAAAATCATTCAACGTAACAATAAATCTTTCTGATGACTTTTAGCACGTTTAAAACATTTTCATTTTCTGACTTTTTTGGCATGCGATATGACATTTTCAACATGCAATAAAATGGTCTTTTCAAAGATATGTCAACATGTGCTGTGAAATCATAGTATGACATTTTTAAAAATTTTCAGCATGCTATAAAGTTGCTTTTTCAGAAGATATTTTTGGCATGAAATTCTTAAACACAACATACGTAGTCCTTCTGAAGATTTTTTTTATCGCATTATAATATTTTCTTTAATTTTTTGACTTTGTTGGCATGCTATAGTATGACATTTTTGACAATTTTCAACATGCTATGAAATTACTTTTTCATAACACATTTCAAAATATTTTAGCATGAAATTATTCAGTACACTATACTAAGTCCTTCTGATGACATTTTCAAACATTTTAATTTTTTTATTTTTTTTTTACTTTTTTTGGCATGCTATAGTGTGACATTTTTTGATAATTTCCAACATGCGATAAAATTGCTTTTTCATAACACATTTCAACATACTTTGGCATGAAATTATTCAGTACACTATACTAAGTACTTCCGATGACTTTTTAGAACATTTAAAAATTTTTCATTTTTTGACTTTTTTGGCATGCTATAATATGACATTTTTTGGCAGTTTTCAACATGCTGTAAATTGCTTATTCACAACACATTTCAACATATTTTGACATGAAATTGGTCAGTACACCATAAAAAATGTTTCTGATGAGTTTTTATTACATTTCAAAATTTTTCATTTTTGACTTTTTTGGCATGCTATAGTATGACTTTTTTTGACAGTTTTCAACATGCTATAAGATTATTTTTTATAACATATTTCAATATATGTTGTCATGAATTTATTCAGTACACTATATTAAGTCTTTCTGATGACTTTTTGGAACATTTTGAAATTTTTGATTTTTTGACTTTTTTGGCATGCTATAGTATGACATTTTTTGACAGTTTTCAACATGCTGTCAAATTGCGTTTTCACAACACATTTCAACATATTTTGGCATGAAATTATTTAGTACACTGCACTAAGTCCTTCTGATGACTTTTTGGAACATTTTGAAATTTTAATTTTTGACTTTTTTGGAATGCTATAGTATGACATTTTTTGACAGTTTTCAACATACTGTAAATTGCTTATTCACATCACATTTCAACATATTTTGGCATGAAATTATTCAGTACACTATACTAAGTCTTACTGATGACTTTTTAAACCATTTTAAAATTTTTAATGTTTTGACTTTTTTTGGCATGCTATAGTATGACATTTTTTGACAGTTTTCAACATGCTATAAGATTGCTTTTTCACAACACATTTCAACATATTTTGGCATGAAATTTTTTAGTACACCATAAAGAGTGTTTCTGATGAGTTTTTATTACTTTTCGAAATTTTTCATTTTCTGACTTTTTGGCATGCTATAGTATGACATTTTTTTACATTTTTCAACATGCTATAAAATTATTTTTTATAACATCTTTCAACATATTTTGGCATGAAATTAATCGGTACAATATACTAAGTCCTTCTGATGACTTTTTAGAACATTTTCAAATTTTTCATTTTTTGACTTTTTTGGCATGCTATAGTATGACATTTTTTGACAGTTTTCAACATGCTGTAAATTGCTTATTCACAACACATTTCAACATATTTTGACATGAAATTGGTCAGTACACCATAAAAAGTGTTTCTGATGAGTTTTTATTACATTTCAAAATTTTTAATTTTTTGACTTTTTTGGCATGCTATAGTATGACATGTTTTTTTTTTTACATTTTTCAACATGCTATAAAATTATTTTTTATAACATATTTCAATATATGTTGTCATGAATTTATTCAGTACACTATATTAAGTCTTTCTGATAACGTTTTAGATCATTTTACCATTTTTAACTTTTTGACTTTTTTGGCATGCTATAGTATGACATTTTTTGACAGTCTTCAACATGCTGTAAAATTGCTTATTCACAACACATTTCAACATGTTTTGGCATGAAACTATTCAGTACACCATAAGAAGTGTTTCTCATGAGTTTTTATTACATTACAAAATTTTTCATTTTTTGACTTTTTTGGCATGCAATCGTATGACATTTTTTGACAATTTTCAGCATGCTATAAAATTATTTTTTATGACACATTTCAACATATTTTGTCATGAAATTATTTAGTACACGATACTAAATCCTTCTGATAATGTTTTAGAACATTTCAAAAATTGTAACTTTTTGACTTTTTTGGCATGCTATAGTATGACATTTTTTGACAGTTTTTAACATGCTGTAAAATTGCATTTTCACACCACATTTCAACATATTTTGGCATGAAATTAGTACACGATACTAAGTCCTTCTGATGACTTTTTAGAACATTTTAAAATTTTTCATTTTTTTGACTTTTTTGGCATGCTATAGTATGACATTTTTTGACAGTTTTCAACATGCTGTAAATTGCTTATTCACAACACATTTCAACATATTTTGACATGAAAGTGGTTAAGGACACCATAAAAAGTGTTTCTGATGAGTTTTTATTACATTTTAAAATTTTTCATTTTTTGACTTTTTTGGCATGCTGTAGTATGACATTTTTTGACAGTTTTCAACATGCTATAAAATTATTTTTTATAACATATTTCAACATATTTTGGCATGAAATTAATCGGTACAATATACTAAGTCCTACTGATGACTTTTTAGAACATTTTCAAATTTTTAATTTTCTGACTTTTTTGGCATGCTATAGTATGACATTTTTTGGCATTTTTTCAACATGCTGTAAAATTGCTCTTTCACAACACATTTCAACATATTTTGGCATGAAATTTTTCACTACACCATAAAGAGTGTTTCTGATGAGTTTTTATTACTTTTCGAAAATTTTCATTTTCTGACTTTTTTGGCATGCTATAGTATGACATTTTTTTTTACATTTTTCAACATGCTGCAAAATTATATTTTTATAACATATTTCCACATATTTTGACATGAAATTAATCGGTACAATATACTAAGTCCTTCTGATGACTTTTTAGAACATTTTAAAATTTTTAATTTTTTGACTTTTTTGGCATGCTATAGTATGACATTTTTTGACAGTTTTCAACATGCTATAAGATTGCTTTTTCTCAACACATTTCACCATATTTTGACATGAAATTGGTCAATACACCATAAAAAGTGTTTCTGATGAGTTTTTATTACTTTTTGAAATTTTTCATTTTTGACTTTTTGGCATGCTATAGTATGACTTTTTACATTTTCAACATGCTATAAAATTATTTTTTATAACATATTTCAACATATTTTGGCATGAAATTAATCGGTACAATATACTAAGTCCTTCTGATGACTTTTTAGAACATTTTAAAATTTTTCATTTTTTGACTTTTTTGGCATGCTATAGTATGACATTTTTTGACAGTTTTCAACATGCTATAAGATTGCTTTTTCTCAACACATTTCACCATATTTTGACATGAAATTGGTCAATACACCATAAAAAGTGTTTCTGATGAGTTTTTATTACATTTCAAAATTTTTCATTTTTTGACTTTTTTGGCATGCTATAGTATGACATTTTTTGACAGTTTTCAACATGCTATAAAATTATTTTTTATAACATATTTCAACATATTTTGGCATGAAATTAATTGGTACAATATACTAAGTCCTTCTGATGACTTTTTAGAACATTTTAAAATTTTTCATTTTTTGACTTTTTTGGCATGCTATAGTATGACATTTTTTGACAGTTTTCAACATGCTGTAAAATTGCTTATTCACAACACATTTCAACATGTTTTGGCATGAAACTATTCAGTACACTATAAGAAGTGTTTCTCATTAATTTTTATTACATTTCAAAATTTTTCATTTTTTTACTTTTTTGACATGCTATAGTATGACATTTTTTGACAATTTTCAACACGCTATAAAATTATTTTTTATGACACATTTCAACATATTTTGGCATGAAATTAATCGGTACAATATACTAAGTCCTTCTGATGACTTTTTAGAACATTTTCAAATTTTTAATTTTCTGACTTTTTTGGCATGCTATAGTATGACATTTTTTGGCATTTTTTCAACATGCTGTAAAATTGCTCTTTCACAACACATTTCAACATATTTTGGCATGAAATTTTTCACTACACCATAAAGAGTGTTTCTGATGAGTTTTTATTACTTTTCGAAAATTTTCATTTTCTGACTTTTTTGGCATGCTATAGTATGACATTTTTTGGCATTTTTTCAACATGCTGTAAAATTGCTCTTTCACAACACATTTCAACATATTTTGGCATGAAATTTTTCACTACACCATAAAGAGTGTTTCTGATGAGTTTTTATTACTTTTCGAAAATTTTCATTTTCTGACTTTTTTGGCATGCTATAGTATGACATTTTTTTTTACATTTTTCAACATGCTGCAAAATTATATTTTTATAACATATTTCCACATATTTTGACATGAAATTAATTGGTACAATATACTAAGTCCTTCTGATGACTTTTTAGAACATTTTAAAATTTTTCATTTTTTGACTTTTTTGGCATGCTATAGTATGACATTTTTTGACAGTTTTCAACATGCTGTAAAATTGCTTATTCACAACACATTTCAACATGTTTTGGCATGAAACTATTCAGTACACTATAAGAAGTGTTTCTCATTAATTTTTATTACATTTCAAAATTTTTCATTTTTTTACTTTTTTGACATGCTATAGTATGACATTTTTTGACAATTTTCAACACGCTATAAAATTATTTTTTATAACATATTTCAACATATTTTGGCATGAAATTAATCGGTACAATATACTAAGTCCTTCTGATGACTTTTTAGAACATTTTCAAATTTTTAATTTTTTGACTTTTTTGGCATGCTATAATATGACATTTTTTGACAGTTTTCAACATGCTGTAAATTGCTTATTCACAACACATTTCAACATATTTTGACATGAAATTGGTCAATACTACATAAAAAGTGTTTCGATGAGTTTTTATTACTTTTCGAAATTTTTTATTTTCTGACTTTTTTGGCATGCTATGTATGACATTTTCTGGCATTTTTTCAACATGCTGTAAAATTGCTCTTTCACAACACATTTCAACATATTTTGGCATGAAATTTTTCACTACACCATAAAGAGTGTTTCTGATGAGTTTTTATTACTTTTCGAAAATGTTCATTTTCTGACTTTTTTGGCATGCTATAGTATGACATTTTTTTTTACATTTTTCAACATGCTGCAAAATTATATTTTTATAACATATTTCCACATATTTTGACATGAAATTAATCGGTACAATATACTAAGTCCTTCTGATGACTTTTTAGAACATTTTAAAATTTTTCATTTTTTGACTTTTTTGGCATGCTATAGTATGACATTTTTTGACAGTTTTCAACATGCTATAAGATTGCTTTTTCTCAACACATTTCACCATATTTTGACATGAAATTGGTCAATACACCATAAAAAGTGTTTCTGATGAGTTTTTATTACTTTTTGAAATTTTTCATTTTTTGACTTTTTTGGCATGCTATAGTATGACTTTTTTTTTTTACATTTTTCAACATGCTATAAAATTATTTTTTATAACATATTTCAACATATTTTGGCATGAAATTAATTGGTACAATATACTAAGTCCTTCTGATGACTTTTTAGAACATTTTAAAATTTTTCATTTTTTGACTTTTTTGGCATGCTATAGTATGACATTTTTTGACAGTTTTCAACATGCTATAAGATTGCTTTTTCTCAACACATTTCACCATATTTTGACATGAAATTGGTCAATACACCATAAAAAGTGTTTCTGATGAGTTTTTATTACATTTCAAAATTTTTCATTTTTTGACTTTTTTGGCATGCTATAGTATGACTTTTTTTTTTTACATTTTTCAACATGCTATAAAATTATTTTTTATAACATATTTCAACATATTTTGGCATGAAATTAATTGGTACAATATACTAAGTCCTTCTGATGACTTTTTAGAACATTTTAAAATTTTTCATTTTTTGACTTTTTTGGCATGCTATAGTATGACATTTTTTGACAGTTTTCAACATGCTGTAAAATTGCTTATTCACAACACATTTCAACATGTTTTGGCATGAAACTATTCAGTACACTATAAGAAGTGTTTCTCATTAATTTTTATTACATTTCAAAATTTTTCATTTTTTTACTTTTTTGACATGCTATAGTATGACATTTTTTGACAATTTTCAACACGCTATAAAATTATTTTTTATGACACATTTCAACATATTTTGGCATGAAATTAATCGGTACAATATACTAAGTCCTTCTGATGACTTTTTAGAACATTTTAAAATTTTTCATTTTTTGACTTTTTTGGCATGCTATAGTATGACATTTTTTGACAGTTTTCAACATGCTATAAGATTGCTTTTTCTCAACACATTTCACCATATTTTGACATGAAATTGGTCAATACACCATAAAAAGTGTTTCTGATGAGTTTTTATTACATTTCAAAATTTTTCATTTTTTGACTTTTTTGGCATGCTATAGTATGACATTTTTTGACAGTTTTCAACATGCTATAAGATTGCTTTTTCTCAACACATTTCAACATATTTTGACATGAAATTGGTCAATACACCATAAAAAGTGTTTCTGATGAGTTTTTATTACATTTCAAAATTTTTCATTTTTTGACTTTTTTGGCATGCTATAGTATGACTTTTTTTTGACATTTTTCAACATGCTATAAAATTATTTTTTATAACATATTTCAACATATTTTGGCATGAAATTAATCGGTACAATATACTAAGTCCTTCTGATGACTTTTTAGAACATTTTAAAATTTTTCATTTTTTGACTTTTTTGGCATGCTATAGTATGACATTTTTTGACAGTTTTCAACATGCTGTAAAATTGCTTATTCACAACACATTTCAACATGTTTTGGCATGAAACTATTCAGTACACTATAAGAAGTGTTTCTCATGAATTTTTATTACATTTCAAAATTTTTCATTTTTTGACTTTTTTGACATGCTATAGTATGACATTTTTTGACAATTTTCAACACGCTATAAAATTATTTTTTATGACACATTTCAACATATTTTGGCATGAAATTATTCAGTACACTACACTAAGTCCTTCTGATGACTTTTTGGAACATTTTGAAATTTCTAATTTTTTGAATTTTTTGGCATGCTATAGTATGACATTTTTGGACAGTTTTCAACATGCTGTAAAATTGCGTTTTCACAACACATTTCAACATATTTTGACATGAAATTATTCAGTACACTATACTAAGTCTTACTGATGACTTTTTAAACCATTTTAAAATTTTTAATGTTTTGACATTTTTTGGCATGCTATAGTATGACATTTTTTGACAGTTTTCAACATGCTATAAGATTGCTTTTTCACAACACATTTCAACATATTTTGGCATGAAATTTTTCAGTACACCATAAAGAGTGTTTCTGATGAGTTTTTATCACATTTCGAAATGTTTCATTTTCTGACTTTTTTGGCATGCTATAGTATGAATTTTTTTTTTACATTTTTTAACATGCTATAAAATTATTATTTATAACATATTTCAACATATTTTGGCATGAAATTAATCGGTACGATATACTAAGTCCTTCTGATGACTTTTTAGAACATTTTAAAACTTTTCATTTTTTGACTTTTTTGGCATGCTATAATATGACATTTTTTGACAGTTTTCAACATGCTGTAAAATTGCTTTTTCACAAAACATTTCAATGTATTTTGACATGAAATTGGTCAATACACCATAAAAAGTGTTTCTGTTGAGTTTTTATTACATTTCAAAATTTTTCATGTTTTGACTTTTTTGGCATGCTATAGTATGACATGTTTTTTACATTTTTCAACATGCTGTAAATAACTCATTCACAACACATTTCAACATGTTTTGGCATGAAACTATTCAGTACACCATAAGAAGTGTTTCTCATGAGTTTTTATTACATTACAAAATTTTTAATTTTTTGACTTTTTTGGCATGCTATAGTATGACATGTTTTTTTTTTTTTTTTACATTTTTCAACATGCTAGAAAATTATTTTTTATAACAAATTTCAACATATTTTGGCATGAAATTAATCGGTACATTAAACTAAGTCCTTCTGATGACTTTTTAGAACATTTTAAAATTTTTCATTTTTTGACTTTTTTGGCATGCTATAGTATGACATTTGTTGACAGTCTTCAACATGCTGTAAAATTGCTTATTCACAACACATTTCATCATGTTTTGGCATGAAACTATTCAGTACACCATAAGAAGTGTTTCTCATGAATTTTTATTACTTTTCAAAATTTTTCATTTTCTGACTTTTTTGGCATGCTATAGTATGACATTTTTTTGACATTTTCAACATGCTATAAAATTATTTTTTATAACATATTTCAACATATTTTGGCATGAAATTAATCGGTACAATAAACTAAGTCCTTCTGATGACTTTTTAAACCATTTTAAAATTTTTAATTTTCTAACTTTTTTGGCATGCTATAGTATGACATTTTTTGACATTTTTTCAACATGCTGTAAAATTGCTCTTTCAAAACACATTTCAACATATTTTGACATGAAATTATTCAGTACACTATACTAAGTCTTACTGATGACTTTTTAAACCATTTTTAAATTTTTAATGTTTTGACTTTTTTGGCATGCTATAGTATGACATTTTTTGACAGTTTTCAACATGCTATAAGATTGCTTTTTCTCAACAAATTTCAACATATTTTGGCATGAAATTTTTCAGTACACCAAAAAGAGTGTTTCTGATGAGTTTTTATTACTTTTCAAAATTGTTCATTTTCTGACTTTTTTGGCATGCTATAGTATGACATTTTTTTGACATTTTTCAACATGTTATAAAATTATTTTTTATAACATATTTCAACATATTTTGGCATGAAATTAATCGGTACAATATACTAAGTCCTTCTGATGACTTTTTAGAAGATTTTAAAATTTTTCATTTTTTTGACTTTTTTGGCATGCTATAGTATGACATTTTTTGACAGTTTTCAACATGCTGTAAAATTGAGTTTTCACAACACAGTTCAACATATTTTGACATGAAATTGGTCAATACGCCATAAAAAGTGTTTCTGATGAGTTTTTATTACATTTCAAAATTTTACATTTTTTGATTTTTTTGGCATGCTATAGTATGACATTTTTTGACAGTTTTCAACATGCTGTAAATTGCTTATTCACAACACAGTTCAAGATATTTTGACATGAAATTGGTCAATACACCGTAAGAAGTGTTTCTCATGAGTTTTTATTACATTTCAAAATTTTTCATTTTTTGACTTTTTTGACATGCTATAGTATGACATGTTTTTTTGACAATTTTCAACATGCTCTAAAATTATTTTTATGACACATTTCAACATATTTTGTCATGAAATTATTTAGTACACGATACTAAGTCCTTCTGATAACGTTTTAGAACATTTTAAAAATTTTAATTTTTTGACCTTTTTGGCATGCTATAGTATGACATTTTTTTTACATTTTTCAACATGCTATAGAATTATTTTTTATAACATATTTCAACATATTTTGGCATGAAATTAATCGGTACAATATACTAAGTCGTTCTGAGGACTTTTTAGAAAATTTTTCATTTTTTCACTTTTTTGGCATGCTATAGTATGACATTTTTTGACAGTTTTCAACATGCTGTAAATTGCTTATTCACAACACATTTCAATATGTTTTGGTATGAAATTATTCAGAACACTATACTAAGTCCTTCTGATGACTTTTTAGAAGATTTTAATTTTTTTAATTTTTTTACTTTTTTGGCATGCTATAGTATGACATTTTTTTACAATCTTCAACATGCTCTAAAATATTTTTTATACCATATTTCAACATATTTTGGCATGAACTTATTCAGGACACTATACAAAGTCCTTCTGATGACTTTATAGAACATTTTAAAATTTTTATTTTTTTGATTTTTCATCAAAAATTTAGCATGCCAAAAAGTCAGAAAATGAAAAATTTCGAAAAGTAATAAAAACTCATCAGAAACACTCTTTATGGTGTACTGAAAAATTTCATGCCAAAATATGTTGAAATGTGTTGTGAAATCGCAATTTTACAGCATGTTGAAAACTGTCAAAAAATGTCATACTATAGCATGCCAAAAAATTCAAAAAATTAAAAATTTCAAAATGTTCCAAAAAGTCATCAGAAGGACTTAGTGTAGTGTACTGAATAATTTCATGCCAAAATATGTTGAAATGTGTCATAAAAAATAATTTTATAGCATGTTGAAAATTGTCAAAAATGTCATACTATAGCATGCCAAAAAATTCAAAAAATTAAAAATTTTGTAAAGTAATGAAAAGTCATCAGAAGGACTTAGTGTAGTGTACTGAATAATTTCATGCCAAAATATGTTGAAATGTGTCATAAAAAACAATTTTATAGCACGTTGAAAATTGTCAAAAAATGTCATACTATAGCATGCCAAAAAAGTCAAAAAATGAAAAATTTTGAAATGTATTAAAAACTCATGAGAAACACTTCTTATGGTGTACTGAATAGTTTCATGCCAAACATGTTGAAATGTGTTGTGAATAAGCAATTTTACAGCATGTTGAAAACAGTCAAAAAATGTCATACTATAGCATGCCAAAAAAGTCAAAAAGTTAAAAATGGTAAAATGGTCTAAAACGTTATCAAAGAGACTTAATATAGTGTACTGAATAAATTCATGCCAACATACATTGAAATATGTTATAAAAAATAATTTTATAGCATGTTGAAAAATGTCAAAAAAATGTCATACTATAGCATGCCAAAAAAGTCAGAAAATGAAAAATTTCAAAAAGTAATAAAAACTCATCAGAAACACTTTTTATGGTGTATTGACCAATTTCATGTCAAAATATGTTGAAATGTGTTGTGAAAACTCAATTTTACAGCATGTTAAAAACTGTCAAAAAATGTCATACTATAGCATGCCAAAAAAGTCAAAAAATTAAAAATTTCAAAATGTTCCAAAGAGTCATCAGAAGGACTTAGTTTAGTGTACTGAATAATTTCATGCCAAAAAATGTTGAAATGTGTCATAAAAAATAATTTTATAGCATGTTGAAAATTGTCAAAAAATGTCATACTATAGCATGCCAAAAAAGTCAGAAAATGAAAAATTTTGTAAAGTAATAAAAGCTCATCAGAAACACTTTTTAAGGTGTATTGACCATGAATTCATGAATTCATGACAACATATATTGAAATATGTTATAAAAAATAATTTTATAGCATGTTGAAAAATGTAAAAAAAACATGTCATACTATAGAATGGCAAAAAAGTCAAAAAATTAAAAATTTCAAAATGTTCTAAAAAGTCATCAGAAGGACTTAGTGTAGTGTACTGAATAATTTCATGCCAAAATATGTTGAAATGTGTCATAAAAAATAATTTTATAGCATGTTGAAAATTGTCAAAAAATGTCATACTATAGCATGCCAAAAAATTCAAAAAATTAAAAATTTCAAAATGTTCCAAAAAGTCATCAGAAGGACTTAGTGTAGTGTACTGAATAATTTCATGCCAAAATATGTTGAAATGTGTCATAAAAAATAATTTTATAGCATGTCGAAAAATGTCCAAAAAATGTCATACTATAGCATGCCAAAAAAGTCAGAAAATGAAAAAATTCTAAAAGTAATAAAAACTCATCAGAAACACTTTTTATGGTGTATTGACCAATTTCATGTCAAAATATGTTGAAATGTGTTGTGAATAAGCAATTTACAGCATGTTGAAAACTGTCAAAAAATGTCATACTATAGCATGCCAAAAAAGTCAAGAAATGAAAAATTTTGTAATGTAATAAAAACTCATGAGAAACACTTCTTATGGTGTACTGAATAGTTTCATGCCAAAACATGTTGAAATGTGATGTGAATAAGCAATTTTACAGCATGTTGAAAACTGTCAAAAAATGTCATACTATAGCATGCCAAAAAAGTCAAAAAATGAAAAATTTTGTAATGTAATAAAAAACTCATGAGAAACACTTCTTATGGTGTACTGAACAGTTTCATGCCAAAATATGGTGAAATGTGTTGAGAAAAAGCAATCTTATAGCATGTTGAAAACTGTCAAAAAATGTCATACTATAGCATGCCAAAAAGTCAAAAATGAAAAATTTTAAAATGTTCTAAAAAGTCATCAGAAGGACTTAGTATATTGTATTGAACAATTTCATGTCAAAATATGTTTAAATATTTTATAAAAAATAATTTTATAGCATGTTGAAAACTGTCAAAAAATGTCATACTATAGCATGCCAAAAAAGTCAAAAAATGAAAAATTTTGAAATGTAATAAAAACTCATCAGAAACACTTTTTATGGTGTATTGACCATGAATTCATGAATTCATGTCAAAATATATTGAAATATGTTATAAAAATAATTTTATAGCATGTTGAAAAATGTAAAAAAAACATGTCATACTATAGAATGGCAAAAAAGTCAAAAAATTAAAAATTTTGAAATGTAATAAAAACTCATCAGAAACACTTTTTATGGTGTATTGACCAATTTCATGTCAAAATATGTTGAAATGTGTTGTGAAAACGCAATTTTACAGTATGTTGAAAATTGTCAAAAAAATGTCATACTATAGCATGTCAAAAAAAGTCAAAAAATTAAAATTTCAAAATGTTCCAAAAAGTCATCAGAAGGACTTAGTGTAGTGTACTGAATAATTTCATGCCAAAATATGTTGAAATGTGTCATAAAAAATAATTTTATAGCATGTTGAAAATTTTCAAAAAATGTCATACTATAGCATGTCAAAAAAGTCAGAAAATGAAAAATTTTGAAATGTATTAAAAACTCATGAGAAACACTTCTTATGGTGTACTGAATAGTTTCATGCCAAAATATGTTGAAATGTGTCATAAAAAATAATTTTATAGCATGTTGAAAATTTTCAAAAAATGTCATACTATAGCATGTCAAAAAAGTCAAAAAATGAAAAATTTTGAAATGTATTAAAAACTCATGAGAAACACTTCTTATTGTGTACTGAATAGTTTCATGCCAAACATGTTGAAATGTGTTGTGAATAAACAATTTTACAGCATGTTGAAGACTGTCAAAAAATGTCATACTATAGCATGCCAAAAAAGTAAAAAAATGAAAAATTTTAAAATGTTCTAAAAAGTCATCAGAAGGACTTAGTATATTGTACCGATTAATTTCATGTCAAAATATGTGGAAATATGTTATAAAAATATAATTTTGCAGCATGTTGAAAAATGTAAAAAAACATGTCATACTATAGCATGCCAAAAAAGTCAAAAAATGAAAAATTTTGAAATGTAATAAAAACTCATCAGAAACACTTTTTATGGTGTATTGACCAATTTCATGTCAAAATATGTTGAAATATGTTATAAAAAATAATTTTATAGCATGTTGAAAACTGTCAAAAAATGTCATACTATAGCATGCCAAAAAAGTCAAAAAATGAAAAATTTTGAAATGTAATAAAAACTCATCAGAAGGACTTAGTATATTGTACCGATTAATTTCATGCCAAAATATGTTGAAATATGTTGAGAAAAAATAATCTTATAGCATGTTGAAAACTGTCAAAAATGTCATACTATAGCCTGCCAAAAAGTCAAAAATGAAAAATTTTGAAATGTTCTATAAAACTCATCAGAAGGACTTAGTATATTGTACTAAATAATTTCATGCCAAAATATGTTGAAATATGTTATAAAAAATAATTTTATAGCATGTTGAAAAATGTCAAAAAAATGTCATACTATAGCATGCCAAAAAAGTCAGAAAATGAAAAATTTCAAAAAGTAATAAAAACTCATCAGAAACACTTTTTATGGTGTATTGACCAATTTCATGTCAAAATATGTTGAACTGTGTTGTGAATAAGCAATTTACAGCATGTTGAAAACTGTCAAAAAATGTCATACTATAGCATGCCAAAAAAGTCAAAAAATGAAAAATTTTGTAATGTAATAAAAAACTCATGAGAAACACTTCTTATGGTGTACTGAATAGTTTCATGCCAAAATATGTTGAAATGTGTTGTGAAAACTCAATTTTACAGCATGTTGAAAACTGTCAAAAAATGTCATACTATAGCATGCCAAAAAAGTCAAAAAATTAAAAATTTCAAAATGTTCCAAAGAGTCATCAGAAGGACTTAGTTTAGTGTACTGAATAATTTCATGCCAAAAAATGTTGAAATGTGTCATAAAAAATAATTTTATAGCATGTTGAAAATTGTCAAAAAATGTCATACTGTAGCATGCCAAAAAAAGTCAGAAAATGAAAAATTTTGTAATGTAATAAAAATTCATCAGAAACACTTTTTATGGTGTATTGACCATGAATTCATGAATTCATGACAACATATATCGAAATATGTTATAAAAAATAATTTTATAGCATGTTGAAAAATGTAAAAAAACATGTCATACTATAGCATGCCAAAAAAGTCAAAAAATTAAAAATTTTGAAATGTCATAAAAACTCATCAGAAACACTTTTTATGGTGTATTGACCAATTTCATGTCAAAATATGTTGAACTGTGTTGTGAATAAGCAATTTACAGCATGTTGAAAACTGTCAAAAAATGTCATACTATAGCGTGCCAAAAGAGTCGGAAAATGAAAAATTTTGAAATGTACCAAAAATAGTCGGAAACACTCATTGTAGCGTACTTAATATTTTCAAGCCAAGATATGTTGAAATATTTTATAAAAAAAATAATTTTATAGCATGTTGAAAATTGTCTAATTAAAACGTTCCAAAAAGTCATCAGAAGGACACTTTTGGCGTGCTATAGTGTGACATTTTTTTTTTTACATTTTTCAACTTGCTATAAAATTGCTTTTTCACAACAAATTTCATATTTTGGCATGAAATTATTCAGTACACTGTACAAAGTCCTTCTGATGACTTTTTAGAACATTTTAAAATTTTAAATTTTTTTTTACTTTTTTTGGCATGCTATAGTATGACATTTCTTGAAAATTTCAACATGCTTTAAATTATTTTTTCTAACATATTTCAACATATTTTGGCATGAAATTATTCAGTACACTATATTATAATAATTGATGATATTTGTTAGATTTGTGTTGTCAAGAGTCTGACCTTTTTTCTTCAACTTGTGGATTTGAATTAAAAGATGTATACACATATACACACGTATACATAGATATACAGTCACACGTACAGAATGTATATGTATTATATATAGTTTAAAAAGTTTTCACACTTTTCAAATTTCAACTTTAACATTCAAAATCTGTTATTCATGTTCAATTACATGGTTTTTCCCCAGTGAAACTCTAAATAAAATTCTGATTTTAGTCACTTTTAACTGTTATTACACTCATGCTGTAAATTGTAAATAACTGCCAAAAAAGACAGAATTTTGAGACTCAGTTGTTAAAAGTTTAAAAATGCTTAAACAATATGAAATTGTGTTGATTTGTGCTTAATTGCTATTAAAATTTATTTACCTCTACAAACTATATAAACATTTTTAATTAAGCATGATGGGAATGAGTTATTAAAGACATTAAATATATTGCTTTTCAATTTCTTTTGTTTTGTTTTTTTTCTGATTAGATATTGTTGATCTTTTTGTAATCTTTTGTAGTGTGTTAAAAAAAAATGTATTGTTGTATCATCAGGGTTTCTGATGCAATGACTCTTGGGAACTACAGATGTGCTGAACTGCCATTTCCCATGTGCAACTAGGTGGCATTGTGTTATCATTGTTTTTGTTCATACTCAGACACTCAGAATATAGAACAACATACCTACTGCGCTGGGATCATCTTCATTTTCTCAACATAATGAGAATAATTGAGTCATTATCATAAGAAAATGGAGTTAAAAATAAAAAAGTTAAACCATGACCGTTTAGGGCTTCTGAAGATTAAAAAAACACAGAGGTGAACTTATTTAAAATTGATTAAGTAAAAGGTAAGGCTTTCTGTTCACCTTGTTAACAGCTGCTGACGCTCCATGCAATCAGGATGCATGAGAGACCCTTGCTGCACGCCTGTGACGTAGCTTAAACAAAAAAATTCTGTTTGTATTGAGATGATAAATACATATAGTTATTCACACAAAAGCATTCTGATGGGCAAAGATCAAAAATATGCTAAAGCAGGTGACAATAGTTTCTAACAAACAGCGTACAAACTGGGTGTTATTAGGATTTTCAGCATGGAACTAATATCGACCTTTTCTGTCTCTGGCAGGAGGCCGATTTATGTGCACTGTCCATGTTGATTAAAATGAAGGAACATGCGACTCAATGTTTGTGTCATTATGATGTTTTTAATATAAACCATATCAAGTTTATGTAGAAAAAAATAATAACAAAAGCCTTGTCCTTCAAGTATTCAACACTGAGCAACACTTAGCTTATGTGCAACCTGGTCACTCTGGAAAAAAAGATCATGTCTTGAAAGAAACTAATGCCACCCAAATGGTTAATAACATATACATTTTATATTTTGTTTAACTACAATCTTCACTCATCAGTCGGCCAGAAAATAGCATCGCCAATGAACAGTTACATCTCCAGTTACATCTCCACTAAAGCATACCGTATTAAGAGAATACATTTTAGTACTGATTATATACAGAGTGCTCAGTTGGTGATATATCAATTATGCAAGAAAGATCTATTGTATGAATAATTGGACAAAATATGAAATTCAACAATAACAGCTTTGTTGATTTACTTTATCTCATCTCATTTCTTTCCCATCTTATTTGTTTCCTTTTGCTCTCTCTCTCTCTCTCTCTCTCTCACACATTTCCTGATTGCAGCCTTTGCCCACTTGACACCTGTGCAGCACGCAGCTGTTCTGTATTTATGATGTGTGACACTCATGGCAAAGTGCTTTCCACGGCCTTCCATCCCCATGGAAATATATAAAATGCCAACCACAAATTGATTATCATGTTTTCTACATGAAAAAAAAAATAATAAGCCGACCACCTGTTCAAACCACTGGTTTATTTGGATTTACATTCAACATTTTTCACTGACGGTTAGAATATAAAAACACTCAGTCATGCTAATAAACGTTGTCTTTCTTGCATGCCTTTGAGTTAATGCACTTTTAGCTGTACCAGGATAGATTGGAAGGAAAACACAAGTGCTCTTCAACTCCAGCAGTGTCCAGCCTCAAACCATAAGTGGCTGCCACCGAAGAACTCCTTACGAAAGCAGAACCTGGGAATACAATCCAATTACAGAGTCCTGAGAGCTCCCTACACTGTGCAGGATATGAGGGAGAAAAGTGGCGATGCGCTTTTCTCAAAGGACGCTTGATTGTCTGTACACAAAGGGTTGATTATGGGATGTAAATATTCCTGCTCCTTGCTCCCTCTCTCCGGAAAAAAGACATGAGTTTAAGCAACTATAGATACAAATGTATGTACATACACACACCTGCATACAAATGCACAGGTGCACTAACCCACTCACATATTTTGCTTTTCATATTAAGTTAGACTTTCCTCTTTCATATCCAGTCAGAGCACAGTCCCCCGTCTTTGTCCTTTTATGCCTTCTCCAGCACTGTTTCACCTCTTCCCGGACTCCATTACTCACCAGCACATACAACACAGGGTCCACCACACAGTTTAGACTGGATAATGCCAGCATACATGAGAATGAAAAGTGCATTTTTTGTTCAAATTGGCAGTAGCTTCCTTGAGGTTGCACGTTGTCGCTGTTGTAGAAGACTAGTGAGCGCGTGAGCAGGAGAATGTGATATGGAGCGAAGCAAATCGAGAAGATCCCAATGACCCCAAAGGATAGCAGGCGGACCTTCCTCTTAGCCTGGGCACTCAGACCAGGACTCTGGCCCACAGTGGCCAGCACCCTCCAGTAGCTCACTGCCAACACCAGCAAGGGCAGCAAGAAGCCAATGCCCACCCTAAGCAGGTTGAACAAGACAACAGGCTTCTGCATGGGATAAGTCTCATAACAACGGTCATTGTTGTTTACCTCATCATGGGCGTCTGTGAGATTGTCATTGACCAGTACCATGATGTGCAGAACCATCACTACAACGTAAACAGTGACACACTGAGCCCAGGCATAGCGTGATGTACGGTGGGTCTTGGAACGCAGCGGGTAGGTGACCACCAGGCAGCGGTCCACAGAGATACAGCACAGCAGGTAGATGCTGATGTACATGTTGGAGTAGTAGAAGAAGCCAGCTACACTGCAGGACATAACACCCAGCTTCCAGTGGTGGTCCTGTCGGTAGTAGTTGATCCAAAGGGGTATAGTGAAGAGGAAAAGCAAGTCGGAAAGGGACAGGTTGAGCAGGAAGATGCCCAGAACGTTTTGCCGTCGCACTTGTTGCCAAATGGGACCCAGTGTCAGCACATTAAAGGTCAAACCAAAGATAAAAGCCAGGATGTAAACAGACATCAGGAAGTCACTGATGGCGCTTTCACCAATTTTAACACACACAGTTGAGTTTGTTGTTGTCACTGGAGGTTTGACTGTGACGTTCATACTTCCTTTAGTTTTCTTTCACGTTCTTGTTCAGAAATTCACCTGTAAAAAGAAAGGGTTTTACATTTAGAGCTTATCAGTTGTATTGAGTAAAAGTGGCATGGGCAACATGAGATTACTCCTGAGATAGGCTACCATTAAATTCACAGTACAGCCTGGACATTTTATATCCCCCCATCCTATTTCATGGTTCAAGGAGTCCAAGAGATAAAATCATTTGGTTGTCCTCTGAAGCTTCTGAATGCTGAATGAGGTACTTTGGATATGGTGCTTGGGCAGAGAGTTGGAGTTCCCCCCTAAGGAGTATACAGGCTTAGTCAGGCTCCCTGATGATGATAGTTTGCACCCACTCCTCTGTATGGTGAAAACATGTCATGCATTTATTTTCATCCTGTTTTTTTTTTTTTACAAAAACTGAGAGCATGTAGGAACTAATCCGTTATATCAGATTAATTAAATGTTGAAACCTCTACTCCTGATGCCCCCGCAGCCGATGACATTATGTTAATGCAGCACTCAGTGTGCTGTCTATAAATCATTGCATGTATTGTCCTGCATGGTCTAAATCTGAGTGGCAAGCAGGGGCAGTACAGACTGAACTCATAAAGTGAGCATCTGCATTTTACCGCAATCAGTGCTTAATGCAACTTGAGTTCTATGGGGACAAAATAAGCAACAGCCAGTTATTGCTAATTTAAATTTACCCTGACCTGACTGATTTTCCTGTTTAGTGCCTCATGTAACAGCAGAACAGAGTTTATCCCAGACATGAGGCATTTAAATGTTTACTTTGTCTTGAATAAGTAATGCGAATCAATCAATTAATTCCTTCTGTGGCTGAATGGTCAGTCCGATTTCTGCCCAGAGCAGTGGGTGTGATTCCCATCTGTTCGGCAAACACATCCTAGATATTAGTCTGTGTTGCTTCCTGTTGAGAATATTTTGCTGCTGAAATGGCACAGAAAGGCCAAAAAACAACTGGATGCACAGCTAAAGGTCACCAGAAAATGAGAAATAATAAAGTCACCAGGCTCCCCTTAATGTGTATCCCTTGGATCATTTCCTACAAAGACAACACGTGGTTGCTATTCTTTTATGTAAAGCATATTCTGTAAATTTCCTGTCTGTCTCTGAGATGATTGAGTGCTGATTGCTGAGTGTCTTGTTGGGTGGCTTTGGATGATATTTGTTTCCTCTCTACCTTTTGTTCTATCGCTCAGACTTGGCTCTGATGTTCAGGACAGGAAGCCTCTAATGCTATTAACGTCTGGGCAGAGATAGGCCATCCCATCCAAACTCAATAATGGAGAAGCCATTTAGAGCCAGGCCATCTTTAGTGAACGATAATGTGTGGCTGTGGCTGTGTGTGTGTGTGTGTGTGTGTGCGTGTGAGTCTTTCTTCTGTGTACCTGTGTGTTGAAATGGGTTTGATGTAATGGATTATTCATAAATGCTTTATATTTTGACGTGGGTTGAGAAACTAGACTGGCTGTAGTATCGGAAAGTTTTGATCATAAATCTCATATCTTTTTCCGAGATGTTTTTAGGCTGCTCTTTAGTCATAAGTCTGGGTGCTAACCACAAAACCCCCCTCAGTGGGACTAAAACTAAAAAAAAAACTTCAGTTAGCTATTTCCATGGTCTAATCTTTTTCCTCTAACATACAGGTTTTCATGTAAAGACCTCTATCTCTTTTACTGGTCCAAGCTTCAATCCGTCCTTTCACCAATCTGAGCCAACTATGTGTTTATAAATAGTATAAACTCAACTAAGCCTGGTTGTTATTACACACCCTTTCACCACACCAGTGAGACTTTAAAAGAGCAACACTTCAACCTCTTCTCTCAAGAGGGGGAATTCGCCACGTGCCAAATCTCCTTTTCCAAGCAAAATGGAAAAAATATGATCTTTTTCATATTTTATAGCCAGTCCCTAATACCAAAGCTGTGTTGAAAGACATCACAGTCCACCTGTGTCGTATATTCCTGTTAAATTTCTACTATTTCTCCTTGTCAAGCAGTTCTCTACTGCACTCTCCAGCCTGGCGAGGTGACCACCACTGGGAGACCCGCCGAAAACATTCAACCCTGCAGAGAACCAACATTTCCAGCCTAATTATTTTTGCCACGCTGACTCACACAGCCTCGAGCATGCTGTCTCTCCCCTGACATCACTCCATGGGAGTGAAAATAAATCTAGCAAAGAAAGTGAGGTTTCAAACTAAATGAATACTTTAAACACCCTGCTTACAAAGCATTAAAATACCTCAGATGTTTAACCTTTCACTGTTACTTTATTTAAGGTGCTTGTTATATAAGTTCAGCATAATTTCTAGACATACATCTGCAACTGTAATCAATGATGATCTCACCTGTTTTTGGGATGAGATGTGTTTTGATTGCAAAACAAAGCTGTCCACTGGTTGAAGACTTTCAGGCACATTCCAGAGCTGCTTCTAGTTTGGTGGAGTTCAGTCCAGCAGGGTCAGTGGATGAGCTTCAGAGGAGCTGCTAACATGCAGCCAAGCCACTACAGTCCCACATAGTAGTCTCAAAGGATTATTTCAGTAGATAATTCAACAACTACAGAGTGTTTTTTCCCTATTTTGACTGTCAGATTCTTTTGCTCTTGCCGTTGCCAGCCACAGTTGAAATGACAGTCAGGAGTGTGGAGAAGGGATGAGATGGCGAAGTACAAAAAAGGGGAAGACACATGCATGAGGAGGGAGGTTTGGTTTTGCACACGTGCACGGAGGAAGTATGCTTCAGGGGTGGGGAGAAACACTAGACTGTGATGAACCAGACACACTCCTTACTGTATGTTGTGAGCACCGTGTATAAGGGAAATGGAAATTCTGCGGGCAGACAGCCATGTAACACACATACACATACTGTATCTTTAATTTCCTGATTTTGCTTTCACACTGTTTCGTAACATATCCAATTTAGATATGTATTGTGAAGGGGATTATTTTTTTTACTACACTGAAACAGCTTTTCCCTCTGTTTAAATTCACTTTGACAAAGACTTAAGTTGATCACCTTCGATACGACTCGAATATGCAAGCGAACATATGACAAAAAAAACTTTCTTTTTATGTAGAACTTCAAATTCAAACTTCCAAACTTGAAGACAGAAGTGAACTGAGCTTTGCACCGGGCCATGTTATGAACAGTATGGTTATCAGATACAATAATTTACCCAGAACTCCCTGTCAGTGAAATATACAAGGCTCTTGTGAAAAGAATCTGCGACAGAGGCCTGCAGCCGATCTGTTAATGTGTTGAATAAACATTTAGAACAGCTGTGGATGCAGGGTATTTTCCTATGAGCAAGAATGCATACCTAAATATCTGAGAGAGGGAAAGAGGAAGGTTTGAAAGAGGAAATGCTCAGTAATATTTGCCAATGACTCTTGCACTAAAATATTCTGAAAGGGGCTTTCAAACCTCACCACCCCTCATCCATCACTTTTAATGGCCAAGTGAGTGTTTCAGTCAGGTTCTGTAATGAACATACAAAAGAAGGAGGTTAGTAAATGTCTTACAGTTCAGCAGACCATTCAGTTTAGCTAATATTCAAAGATAAAAGCAGGGCTGTGGTCATAGCATGACTATCGCCTTGAAAGCATTTCATAAATCAGACTCAAAGCAAAAACTGACATATGGAATTTATTAAATTCACTCCTATTTCCTGGAAACAGTATGAATCAAAATGGAGTTTCCAACAACAGGTGTGCTCACAGTAACATGTGTCAACTTGATCATTTCAAACTAGATCTAACTTTCACCTTGACTTGAGAGTTGTCATAAATTAACAAAAAACAATTTAATTACATGAACACAACACATTAATTATATAACTTCTTTTGTCTGACTCAGACCACTGAGCCATTTTAGTTATAGCTGAACTTCAGAACATATTTTGACACAGAATAACGGCACTGGATTTTGTCCCCATCTCCTACACTAAAACTGCATTAGGAGTGGAGCTGTGAACCAATTCTTTATTCTTTAAATACAGGTAGCTTAATGCCACAATGTTTTATCCTCATTATTGCACATAAACTGTGATGTTACATAGTGTGCTCTCTTTAATTATTAAACAATAATATAAGTTTAACTTCAGGAAGCAGGAACTTGTTAGAATGATGCTGTGCAGAGCTGACAATAAAGACTGTGCTGCATATTTGTTATCCTGAAGTGATTCTGCTTCCTATGTAAATGTATTATGCTTTTTAAGTTGCACACACTTATGCATATTAATTGCAACCCTATGTGAATTGGTATAAAAGATTGCTTTACATATGAAGTCATTTTGTATGCTTGCTGATACACTCACCTAAAATTCAGGTCAGCCACCTCACTGTTCTGTGTCTTCCTGTTTAATAAAAAAACACTTTCATATGAAAGGAAGTGACATTTTAAAAGCACAGCTTGAAGCCTACAAGGTGGAAATGTTGTGGTAGATCTAAGTTCAAGAGTTGTGAAATGCTGACATTTTAAAATAGCAGTTGACAGTTATCTTTCTTATTTTCTCTTTTTTTACATTGAAGCATGAATGCTAAGCATCACCAATAAAACACTGCAGCAAATGCCCTTGTTGTTTCTTCTGATAGGTGACTTTTTGCAGGCATGTGATGATGAGTTAGCTGTGAGAGAAAAGTAATAATGAACAGAACACAGCTGATTTTAAAACATCAACGCATGTATAATTTTATAAATGCATTTATCAATTAAGAACACAGCTGATTTTAAAACATCAACGCATGTATAATTTTATAAATGCATTTATCAATTAAGAACAATCTTTAGCACTCAAAAGATAAATGGAATTTTTAATTTAATCATCCTATGAATTGCTTTTTAAGTACCTGTTGGTATACTTTTTCTGTATTTTTATAAATTTGTAGGGGTGAGGACATGTATTCTGGACCACAAAGTGTCACTATGTCCTATAACGACCCAAAACTTCTTTATTTGTGATCAAGTATGATGATAAGTAATCAAGAGTTTTTTTGTCAATTGTCATGGTCCACATTTTGGCATCTGTGTCTGACAATGGGAAATCAGTAATTTTCTGTAATTTTCTAATTGTTTTACTGTTGAGTTATTCCCTTTCAAAATACATTAGTGCAAGAGTAAGCCCAGCAGCTGGCCTTTTAATGTACTTTATGGCCAAACTGCTGGTCAATGGGTCTGCAGGCTGACGAGGGAAGTGCAATCACATAGCAATCAATTTGCGATCATATTACACAATTACAGAAAAACATTTGCAGAGCTAAAAAGACATTTCTTTTGTGTGTTTACTGACAGCGTTTGATGGTTACCTCAAAGAGCAGGATTACTGACATGAGCTGACTTGGTGATGGCATGGAATAAAAAATCCATACATCCAAATTTCCTCTGAAAGAAAACAAAATGTCAAACAAAGCAACAGAGGGATTTAGTGGATATTATAGCTCAAATGATGAGATAAAACATGATAGGGAAGTATCCTGTTGTATTGTTGATTATGATCTTTTCAAATTTGTTGACAATAACAATTACCATTTAATGTTAGATTAGTATGAACTGTAGTTAACCCAGACCTCTGATGTTCAGCAGTTGAAATATGAAGCATACTAAGTTTCCACTTGCCAGAAAGTGCAAGAGAACAGAGGAGAAATGAGCTGATGGGATAGTGACAAACCTACCCACACACTTGAAAGACATGAAAGGTGAAAGACAGGGAGAGAGTACATCAATTTGTGTTGTTAGGCAATGATGATGGGTGTAGTGTAGGAGGAAACAAGGGTGTACTTTCATCAGAGTAGCTGGCTAAAGTGTGCTCAACACAGGATGGAAAACATTTCAATCCCTTCTTCTCTATAGCCACAGGGTCCTTGAGTGCCACTCCGTCTGTCTCAGTCTCTAATATATTAAAAAAAAAGGTCATGCTCATCTGATGGTGGTGAGTGAGGTTTTATGTGTGTACTTAAATTCATACATAAAACCATCATATTGTATGTCCATGTTAACAATTTGCATTCACCTTAGAGTACATAAATAGCAATTGCAGTTGGCATATCCATTGTAATGTGCCCTTCTTTAGAAAGGGACAAAATAACAGTCTGTCAGACTGTGAGTAGAAAAGTATTTTTATTTCTGCAAAATAAGTGGTTGTTATTCATGTTATGCAAGCATGTCTTCCACCATAGAAAACCTGAGTGACAGTAATGGCCCTTGCTCCTTTAACATCTTAGCAGTTGATCATAATCATGACTGCTCTGTTCTGGTTTTCTCTTGAGAAAGCTGAAAATGACACATTCTAGATGACAGTTTTGCATGGATGAATAAATAAAATGTTGAAGACAATAACAAATATTGTTCAAAGTTTGTATTGTCCGTGACCAAGGTCAGGATTATCCTTCAAACATGTTATACATGGTCTACACATATTTGACAACTACATAAACTTCAGGTTACACATATATATATAATTGACCATCATAAGTACACTATGTTTTATATTGTATCTAGATAATTCTTCTACTTCACAGAAACATGCAACAACATTGACATGACAGGTAGTCAATAACTACAAACTACAAAACTACATACACTCTCCAAAACCTAGTTTAGTAACCCAAGCCATCGGCCTATGTGCTTGCATCATAGGGGGAGGTTTGCTCCTCTTAAAAACAGTAAACAATGAGCTGTGTTGTTTAAAAGACATGTCAATTTACCTGCTCAGGTGTAAAAGTTCAGCCTTCATTTGCAGTATTTGAATCTTATGTACAACCCAACTGTGAGGACGTATTAGTCACCGTGTAACACGCAACCGCTTGATTCAGAGATGGGTGACTGTGGGCAACTCAGGTAATGAACAGCCCAATACGCAAGTTCATTTAAACCCACAATGCCATTTTTACTCACATTTTCTATTTTCTAAGAGTCTATTGTGGCTCGAACTAGTGGTAATTACTGGAAGATTTACTGTCACCAGATCAATACCTCCAGTTTTTACTACAGGACATGCAATTATGGGGAAGCATTTGTGAATGTAGATGGGTTTGACTCAATGTCCACGCATTAGTAATTACCAGCATAGAGGAAGTCCTTTGTCGCTGTAAAGCACCGAAAAGAGGTTGAACAGGTCTTTACCAAAGACATAAAAGGGGCTGTAATTCCAGTCAGTCCAATTAAAGAGCCAGTGTGTAGCATTCCAGGGGATCTATTAGCAGAAATGGAATATATTATTCATAAGCATGCTTTCTTTAGTGTATAATCACCTTAAACTAGGAATTGATGTGTTTGTTTAGCTTAGAACGAGCCCTTTGCACTGATATGCTTCTACAGTAGCCCGGAAAGGACAAACAAACCTTTCATGTTTTTACGTTAACCTGAAAGCAACCACTGTTCTCAGACATGCTTGTGAAACTGTAGTAACACGCAGTCCAAAACTATGGTAAAGCCAACCGGTGTGTGACTGCTGTTGCCCCTGAAGTAGTGTTATTACGGTAAGGATGGCCTCTGAGCAAGGCAAGCAGCATTTTCACAGTTTTGTACTCTGTTTCTCTTGCTACTGCAGTCTTGGAAAAGGAGGAGTGAGTGAAGGGGTACTCGTTTCGTTGCAATATGCAACCATACCATTAGATGCCACCAAATCCTACACACCGTCCCTTTAAATGACACCCAAAAAAATTATAGTCCCATTTTCAAACTGCAAACTGTTAAGAAAATGGCTCAATTAAAACATAGGCAAAATCCTTATTGTTTGCAGTGAACTGGCATTTCCTGCTTCACTCAGTTTAAAGCATCTGGCAGTGGGAGGAAAAGAACATACTGCTCTTCATTTGTGTGACAAATTATGACAAAAAGTGTTTGATCTGTAAAGACTGCCCAGGGCAGCCGCACAGGGGATGTAAAATAGAGTCAAGCTGTCTTCATCAAGAAAAGAGTTCGACGATCCAAAGATGAAGGAGGAATAATAATAGCAGAGGTGAAGAATCAGAAGGAAGTGTTGATGACGTTAGACTGGAGGAGAGACACTGGATTCACTCCTGTAAAATTAGTGCTGGCAAACAGATACTGATGCTGTGAAAGTTTCAACAGCTGGATGTTATTTTTACTAGAACCACGCACTCTGTCTCTTTCAGGCTTTAGGTCGACCATCCCAATCCTCCCTCCCTACTTCTTTCTTCTTCCCTAAATGAGCTTGAGTCCTCTCTCTCTCTCTGGTCAGAGGATGCTGACTCTCTCAGTGAGGCCTTGCACATCTGCATCCTCCCTGCCCTCCTCATCATCAGAGGCCGGCGCAGCTGGAGGAGGTACAAGGTGAGCGGGGTAAGGAAGAGTATTTTCAGAGGCAAACATTTGCCAGCGGTGGTCATCACTCTCATGGGTGATGTAACGGCCGCCGAGTTTAGTCTCCAGCTCCCGCAGGTCCAACCACGTCTGATAGTCCTGAGACATGAGACAGGAATAAACACAAGAATAGAGTTTCAGTTTCTGGAAACTCGAAATTATATTAGAGTTGAATGGATGTTTATAGCACATCATCCAGTAACCACTTTAAACCACTTGTGAATGTGTGTGTATGTATCTGTATGTGTGAGAGTAAGAACTTTAACAACCCTGGATGGGTCCATCATCTGAGAAAATTATAAAAGGTACTCTCATCTGAAGGCCACGGTGATACTTAACTTAATTAATGCAAGGACATTCTTGCGACAAAAACAACAACATCATCAGTGGAGTGGTTTAAACCAACAGAGAATTTTTAACCTTGTAATTTTCTTAAGCTTATCTGTCTTCAATAAAGTTCCAAAATATGAACTGTGAGCTTTCATCTTGTTGATTGTTGAGTGTTAATGTTTGTAATTTTCTGTAAGGCCATCGACTATATTGAGGGCTTTGCGAAAAAATGTCATTTTTGTGAAGTACAACTTTGCTATCAAATCTTTTGACATAGTGTAGTTTCCTGTATTTTGAATTACTGTTGTGCTGGTATAGTTTTCACATTTCACATGTGCTACCTGTAGGTACACGTGGCTGAGACTTTTGTCCACGCTGTAGCGTTTCCTCATCTTAACTTGCAGCAGGTTGTTGATCAAGTCAGTTGCTAGAAACACAAAAAGCAGATAGAAATAACTGACTAGTTATTGCAAAAAGCAGTCACTATAAATATCATGCCTTGGTATGACAGCTTCAATGAACTATTCTACCTCTGCATTTAGCATGTAGGGATACTGTGCAATGAACAGAAGCCAGAAATCATCATGATGAAGAAAATGGCTTATCATGGATCAGGACATGACAAGATGCATTGTGAAATATAAACATTTTAAGTTGAAATGGCTCATTAGACTTTTGCAGTTCATCTGAACTGTCCTCATTTACACTCACAGAGAGCTGCTGATTCATTTTCTGATCATTTTGGAAGATGTGGGTTGTGGTGCTGTTGAACTTTATAGTTTCAAAATAACCTATCCATATTGACATAAATGGGGTGAACACAATAACAGACACTTCACAACATACAACCTCTAAAATGACCACAGAGTTGAATAAACATGTCTAAAAACTGATATGATGACATTCATGAAGGTTCTTTAAAGTCCCTCTGTGTTTACCATCACTGGATATCTGTTTCCAGGGGTTGGGAGGATACATGAAGGCTGCGTTGTGGATCTGGTCATTGATATCTTCGTCCTCATTAAAGGGGAAAGTCCCACTCAGACTGACATACATAATGACGCCAACAGACCACATGTCCAGTGAGCGGTTGTAGCCTTGATTCAGCAGAACCTCTGGGGCTAGGTAGGCCGGGGTGCCAACCACCGAGCGACGGAAAGATTTCTCCCCAATAATACGGGCAAACCCAAAGTCACAGAGCTTCACCTGAGAGTAGGAAACAGTGAGGAAGAGTAGGCAGACAATCAGGCTATCATTTGGGTATGAAAATATAGAGAAGTGGTGAAGTGATGGTAGTTCAGTAGTAAATACATGTGAGGAGACGTGAAAACTATGAAAACCATAATGAGAACAGGTTTGAGTGTGTGCATTAAGTGTGTTTGTGTGTACCTGGGGGAAAGGATCAGCAGAGGCCAGCAGCACGTTCTCTGGTTTCAGATCACAGTGAACAATATTCTTAAAGTGTAGATGTCTCAGAGCTGCAAGAATCTGCACATGCATACCCAAAACCACACAAACAGGATATGACTTAGTTTGATGTAACCACAAAGCCAAATAGAGTCATGTACAATGGGTTGTGACGCATTAAACATGCATCAAGGCACAAGACAAATCCCCTCTTTGCTGCGGCGCATACACACCTGAGTGATGAGGAACTTAGTCAGCCTCTCAGGCAATCTCCCTTTCTCACTGGAGAGGATCATCTCCAGCATGTCACCGTGCAGCTTCTCCATCACCACAAACACTTTCTCTGGGGTCTCAAACATACACTCCAGGTTCACAATGCCCAGGTGACGTAAACTCTGAGAGAGTATGGACAGAGACAGAGTGAGATCGAACAGTGTGCAGGAAGAGCAAAACCGTTTGAAGTGTCATAGACAGAGCCAGCAAACGATGGTAAACCACAAGAGAACAACAGCGAAAAATGATTATCACACAGATGTGCCATAAAATGTTCTCAAGAAGGCATGAATATGTGACTCAAAAGGATGTCATTGTAAAAACAGATTTCGCTTGAATGCAAGTGAGCACTTGCCTTTCAGTGACAGCAAATAGACTAATGTACTTCAAATCTCCTGCTCCATCTGCTGGTGAATAATGAAACTTACATTTAAGCAGAAATTTAATTTCTAAGTTATTATTATTATCATACAACCAACAGGCTGAACAAAAACAAATGTAATTCTCCCTGTACAAAACAGTACAAAACAATAAAACAACCTATTAATTTGCTTCTTTAACTGAACAAATTATATTAATCACTACCATTTTTCTCAAACAGGCAAATTTCTCTCAATTCACATTGGCTTTTAGACATTTCAAAGGTTCTCTATACAGCATATTAATGCTAGAGCATCAAAAAAATATGCTTGAGTAATGTCTACGTGAGCAGAAAATTAGCTTGAAATGCACTCTCTGTATGTGTTGTAATCCAAACTTCTCTATGCTTTGTATACACAGCCAGGCTGACAATGAGTGTCTTTTTGTGTGTCCTTGCACGCCATAGTCGCTCACACTCACCACTGTTAGTTGTGAACTGCAAGATCAGCAATCGTCATTTTGAAAGCCTTGCGAAGGCAATAGAAATGCTAAGGATTTACTATTTTATCATGTATTAATTTATTTTACAAAACTCCAGGCTTTTAAAGTATAAAAAACTGAATTTGGATTCTCCCATATCTCTACAATATAAAGTGAGAAATGAAGCCTGATTCTTCAGTACTGCCTTCGACTGAGAAACTGTGCTCCTAAGAAACTTTTTTTTTTTTTTTTTTCTTAGTAGAACAATAAAAATACATGACAAATTACTTATAAATAAGATACAGTGAGTAAGTATAACAAAAGACTGTGGACAATCTGAGATTATTTGAAAAAATCCTGACTGGGAACATAAACTGTGACCATATGAGGCAGTTATCAGACAACTCTTGAGCTTTTTGCTCTTCCGGTGTCTGACTGGTGTTAAACCACACAGTCCAGGCTTCTCAAACTGACTGTCTCAGTGCATTTAAACGACTGTCCTGTTAAAATCACTGACAAGTGTGGGGTTTTCTATAAACCATAGACTGGTTTAGTCAGACACATCTGTTGACTCATCTATTCCTAAGAATTAAACACAGAGAATAATGGTTTAGCTACTTCCTTTAAGAAATGGTTCTTAACTATTGAGTCAATAACAAAACATCATCAGTGTCACAATAAACACCATTGTTCGCACATTTTTGCAGTTCTTGCTTATTTCTTCTTTGTCACTTTATTATCTTTGGCTCGTATCTCTGCACTACATTTACATGTTTACATGTCATGCAGTAAGTCACCAAGTTAAATTCCTTGTTTGTGCAAACTTACTTGACAATAAACGTGATTCTTGGGATGACTGTCCCCATATTACATGTATGTGCCAATTTAAAACCAATATTCAACATACAACAAAACACTTGTTACTGTGCATGCATTAGTATGCACTGTATGTCAGATAGTCATGTACAGGTGCAGTGTGTTTACCTGCAGTATGGCCACCTCGTTCCTCAGCTGGCTTTCCTGCTTTGTAGGAAAACGGAGCTTGTCAATGACTTTGACAGCTACATCCCTCCCTGTCTTCCTGTGCTTTCCTGATGAAGAAATTGAGTTTCAGTGACAGATTAGTGGTTGTAATGTTTTAAGTGTTACAGAACAATTCTCAATAACAATATTGTCTTGTAAAATAAAACTAGATTATGTCAGTAGGAAGTGGAAAGAGTATAACTATAAAGTGTGCACATGTAAAGGTGTAAATCTTCAAGCTATACAATGCCAAAAATCAGTCTAACAGTATGAATGATAAAAGGTTAATACCAGGGATTAGGTTGAATATAGATATATCTCTGTTGTGTCTTTTTAGCGAACTTTACAGCACTTGCATACCTCCGTACACTACTCCAAACTGCCCTGATCCCAGCACTTCATCAGCAAAAATCTGGTACACCATACCAATATCCTGTAGGAAAGCAATGTTTTATTGTCCCCCCTTAATGTACAATTCATTTAAAAATTGAAGGAAATAATAAATTGAAGAAAAAAAAAAAAAAGTCATACCACATTCTCTTGGATTTGACTGTTGGACACAGATATGCTGATAGATGCTTGTCCTGAAAATACAGCAGCAGGAACAATGTCAATGGTTATACACTACTAATGTCTCACACACATCATGGTATGTATCACTAATAAAGGACTTTGCTCAACCTCCATGCCAAACTTGTGAAAGAACAATTTACTGTAGCTGACAGGAAATGTCTGCTCATTTTGGCGCAGGGCTTGTTTTTGATAAAAAGTTCATAAAGAGCAGACTCTTCCAGTAAGTCAGCCAAATAGTCGGCAAGTTGTGTTTCCACGTTGAGTTCACGTTTCTTGATCCATAAATCTCAAGCTGTGCCAGTTAGTACATATAATAAACCCAAAATGCATCACCTGTATTTGGCTGTGCTCAACTTACTGTGAGTTGTGTTGCCCTCAGCTGGTGGTGCGTCCTGAAAGATGACTGGCATAAGAGCCTGGCGTATTGCGCTCTCCCACGCCTTGGCCACCTCTCGCCCAATGCCGCTGTTGGGAGCCACTTGGCTGGGAGAGGGAGGGGTCTGGGGGAGAGCATGGGCAGTGCTGGGGGACAGAGGGGTGTTGGGGTCTTCGCCTACAAAGTAGCACATAGTGCCTGTGATGAGCTCGAAGCAGTGAGGATTTGTGCCCTGGGGGACGAGCGTGAAGTTTCCAGCAGGACGCACCTCCAGGATCTCTGACAGAGGGATCTCCTGCAAGAGGACGGACCAGTGAGGATGCATACTTCAAATAATGACTTGACATCACAGCGTTTCATAGGGTTAACCATATATACCTTGTAGTATTTGTTGGTGGTGTTGTTCTGGAAAAGGATGATGCACTTACAGTCCAGACGCCAGTAGTGCCTCTTTCTCTGTTGGGAGGTGGTGGGGACAAACAAAAGGTAAGACAGGACATTGAGGGGTGAGGATGGAGAGAGGGTGAGTGACAGTAGACCGGTGGAAAAGTTCAGGGATCAATATATGAATGCATTTCAAGTTCACCGTTGACGTCCAGAGGAAGAGAGGAGAGTGGCCAGAGAGGAAGAAGCATGATGACAAGCTGCAAGATGAGAAGGTAGAAACAGAGGACAAGAAAGAAAGAGAAGAAAGGTGTTAGTGAAGCCAGAGACGAAAAAACAAGCAAGAACAAGACTAGAGAGGCAGTAAGGTTACTTTGATGTCAAATACTGACAACAAATTAAGAGAAAGAAGAAAGAAGGTAGAAAATAGGCTTTTAGCTTCACCACGCATCTATTTTCAGAGAGACACAACTTCAACACCAACCTTCCATACACACACTCACATAAAAAGGAAGTAATAAAGAGCATAAAGCCAAATGATCAAGGTCGAAACTGTTGAGAGAGGAGCTGGTAGAGAAAATACACTGATGACAAGAAAGTCCCTCATGTCTCTGAGTGAGTGGAACGTAAACAAAATAAACCTGCTGCTTCAATCACAGAAAAGAAACTGCATTTAGAATAAATTGATTCTGTATGTGTATGTTCAGCCCATAGGCCAGCATTATGAGTAATGCTTTTACCAGTGTGTCCTTGTTGCTGTAGTGAACCATCCATCCTTCCTTGATAGCCGTACTGGACCGACGGGTTGTCTGTCTCACTGACTGCACCACCCTCATTAACGGGATGTAAACACTAGAAAAAGGAGGACAGGACACAGCAGGTAAAATGTGTGTTTTAGTTTCTATGCGCACCTGTTAGATACACAAAGGTCTACAATATTCCTTTAGTTCCTTCTCCTAATGCTGTTCTCACACCTCTGGTCTCCGCTGGCTCCGTCCTGGTTGTTGTCAGGAGAAAAGGATCCAGGGATGCTGCAGGCCTCATCCGAGTCATCTATTGAAGACTTGTCTGAGGCGTCGTACTCACTGCTGTAGTCCATGGGCACCTCAGGGTCAGCAGTGGGACTCAACATGTCTGCAGCAAAGAAGAGGGAATGTTTGAGTGCAACTTGATTTAAAGTGACTATGTGTTTAAAATGCTGCGCCTACTCGCTACTGCTATGACTGAGAGCTCTATCAGGCGAATAACACGGTCCATGCATCAATACAGAGTACCAGTAATACTTACCGCAGTTACTTCTGTTGTCTGAGAAGATAAAAACATTAGCGCCGGTGAGTTTCAGCCTCGTTAGATAATGTGACACGTATGGTTATTAAAGTAACTGACAATGGAAACATGCGGATGAGAAATCAATACTTTTATATAATCCATGCAGGGTCACCAGAGTTAAAGAGGTGAAGAAACAAGAATCAAGATGAGCTTTAGTGCCAAGGAATTTGACTTGGTTTCAAAAGCTAGAGATACTCATATAGAATAAAAAAAAAGTTTAAAAAAAATATAAAAAAAAATATTTAAGGACATACATTTCCTAAACCAGTACCAAGTCCAGTTGTTAGAATAATAATTGTAGAATTGTTTTAATTATTTCAGACTGAGTAAATCAATAAATAGATAAGTGAAAATGAAATTAGGTTGTGTTTGTTAGGTTATATATTCTCTCACCTCCAATGGTCTCCCCGAGGCAGTCATTAGGAACCTTGTACACGCAGCGTTTATGGCAGTTAAACTTGCAGTCTGAGAGGAATTAAACACATTCTCTTTAGGTAACATGTAATCCGATTAGATTCAGCTAAAATTGTGCACCACCTGTACACACAGAAACGAGCCTCTGTCTTTGTCTGTGCTCACCTTTGCACTGTAGGCCCTGCCTGAACAGGCCTCTGAGAAGCCTCTTGCAGTACTGGCACACCGTCGGTCGTGTGTAGGAGTGGACGGCGAACGTGTGCGGCACCTTCACCTTGGTCATCAGGATCTTGTCCAAATGAACTGGTCGGCCAGTGTAGAAGCGCCGGGCATCACTGGGGGTCCGGGGCTAGCAGAATAGAGAGAAAGAGCATCAATCACAAATTACAACAAGGTAAATAAATACCACACTTAATTATTAAGGTAATAATTTAAAAAAAATAAAAAAATTGTGGACTATCCTTAAACCTGCAATTAGTTATGGCACTGACATATCATCACCAATAGCAAACTTGTTAATAATCAGCTGCTTATGTCCATTTATTAAGGATTATTATACTGTATATTTTAAGTCATGTTTTGCTTCACCTGTTTTTTTAGTCCATTATTTCCTCTCTTTTAGTTCTTTTTGTTCTGTTTTATAGCTGCTGAATGCTCCACTATGTTCACCACTTAGTGGCTGCTGTTTGCTGTGCTGACTAGCTTAGGATGACACTAAGAAAACTGTGATCAAGATTCACAGGGGATTCTCTTTATTATCATCCTGACTATCCCATGTTTGGTAAGTTGGTTGCCCAAAACAAATGTGTCTGACAAATTTGCTTTGAGTCTCAAGCTAAATCAGCGAGTAAACTGAGTTTACCCACTCGGTGTGACACCACAATTACTTTATATGTTTTATATGGTCAAATAAATGTTGGAAAGCCTCCCTAACTTTAATAGTCACTGTGTGCACTAATACCATTTGTGTGTGTGAGCGGATGAGGCTGGTGTCCTCTGCGCAGATGGAGGACGTCCCTGCACTGTACACTGACTCAGTGGTGGAGAGACGCAGGGACTGGCTGCTGCTCAGAGAGGTGGTGGACAGACGGCGTTTGCGAGCACCACTGCAGTTGTTTGGGATGCTGAATGCACAGCGCTTGTGGTAGTTTAGTCCACATCCTGCAGGGGGAGACATGGATCAACAAACCAGGCAGCAGGATGGAGCAAAGTTGAAGTCTTACAATAAACTAAAGGATCATATCATCTATTTTTTGTTCACATTGTCCTTTTTTCCTCACCGTCACACTTGAGCCCTTGTCTGACCAGCCCAAACAGCATCTCTCCACAGTGATCACAGAAGGCCGGGGCCCGGTACGAGTGTACGTTGAGTGCATGGGGTCGAATCTGGAAATCTTCAAACGTGGCTGCCGCTAAAAGAGAAAACAGACATGGAGCGTGATCACAGTGGGTGTCAAGATGCAATCATACTACTAACTGTGTGGAATAAAGAATGATTAGATGGAAACAGGATGGAAAAATAGGTTTTCTTCCTGACATGATGGCAGGATTACAGTTTGAAACAATGAAAGAGCAGATTAGGCCAGGATAAGATATCACAGACAGTAAAATAAGCAGATCAGGACAGATTTCAGGAGTTGTGATGCAAAGTAACAACAGTAGTGGAAGTGAGATAGCAGAGGAAGAGCAGGAAGTTATTTGGATTTTAATACAGCTATTTTCCACCCTAATGACACAAGATGGTGACGTTAAAAGAGGAGAGAGTTGGTTACTGTACTTACCAGAGAGCACCACCTCCACCAGGTCCCCCTCCTGAATGTCACCGGTGCCTTTAACCAGTTGCAGGATGTTGTTGGTGGTCGTGTCATGCTTGAACAACAAAATCTTGTCATAAATGCCGTAGAAGCCGCACTCTGGGAACTAGAAGAGAGAAAGCATAATGGAAATGTGGGTTAGGAGAAATAACTAGAGAAAATGAAGGATTAATGTCACTTTTTACTAGGAGTTTAATCCCAGAAAGTCTTTTTGTGGAAAGACTGGTCGCTGCATTCATAGCAGATATCAACAACAAAATCTTAAATAGTTCCCGTCAAATCAACGGTTCATTAAGCTTCTGTTAGTGTCAGAAAATACTCAAATAAAACCCAGGCTGAATTCACAAACAGAACCAAACCGACACAGCAGAAAAACAGCACATTTAAGGCTAGGACATTTAAGATTGTGAAGGTTACAAATTCAATAACTTATAATTTTTTTTATAATTTTCATTAAATCATCAAATTGAATAATATGTATTTATGAATGTACTTTTAATGTACAGTACAAGTAACTTTACTTTAAGTTTTTGATGCTTTTCACTTCCCATTAAAAATAATGACGACGAAGACGTGTTAAAAAAAACATGTCAGTCTTTTGAAGCAATGTCGTTTTCATGGTTATTTTAATGAAACTATATCACCACAAGGAAGATCAAAATCTGCATAGATGGAACACCGCAGAAAAAAAAACTGTCTTTGGTATCTGTGGCACATGTAAACCACTGATTTTAAACCGACTTGGGGGAAAAGTGTCTATTACAGGTATTTCAAGTTCAATTAAATGCACCTTAACTCCATACCAGGACTGTAGTCAGTTCCATCATAGGCAACAAAGAAGTTAAGGTTGGTTGGAATAATTTATCTATAAACAACACTGAACTAACAATTGGTCCTAAATCAGCAGCCAAGAACAACATAACCGCTTCAAAAAAATAGTTTTATTCTAACACAAGTGCTAAACTTGAAAATACTCAACAGACTCATCCTAGACAGCCACTACCCTGCTGTTCTCATTAACAATAACCACAGATCTGCTGCATCACATTCAGTACTGTGAACATGGTACATGAAGGTACAGGAAAAAACATACAATGTTACTATCAACTGATTACTGTCTAATGTGTTTCATCATACCTGCTATGTAACCCTGGAATGGGCTATACAGCAGCCAACACACGCACACATGCACACGTGCACGCATGCACACACACACACACACACACACACACACTGATATACAAGAACCACTGGCTGAATTCCACAAATCAAGCAACTTTATCAATGTGGAAAGATAGACAAAGGAGAAACTCTATCCTATCTTCCTATCAGTAGTCATATACAAGCGTGCGCGTACATGACTACACACACACACACACACACACCCACACACACACACACACACACACAGTTCCAAAGAGATGAGAGATGAGAGTGTCAGTCAGAAGTCGGCAGAGCAAAGGCGGCTGTCATAGGGAAACCCTGCTCTCCTGAATAGTTAATACTGTCTGGTTCACTCCAGTGGCCACACCACACAGGACACCACAGCTACACAGAGACAAAGGAAACAGAGAGAGAGAGAGAGAGAGAGAGAGAGAGAGAGAGAGAGAGAGAGAGAGAGAGAGAGAGAGAGAGAGAGAGAGAGAGAGAGAGAGAGAGAGGGGGAGAGAGAGGAAGACATTCACTGAGCTTTAATCTTTTTTAAAAAATATGTCTCTTTTAGTGAGAATACACCGGACACACGAGTGAGACCAGAAAGAGATAGAAGAGGAAGAAATGCTTTACACACACACACACACACACACACACACACTCACATGCGCACACACACACACACACACACACACAAGACAAAAACTGCCTCTGTTGTTGTTGTTTTCCCATAGTGGAGTCAAGCTTCACCATTTGCCCAGTGGCTCAAACAGCTTACAGGAAGGGGAACCCTGGTCTCCACCTTGGAACGACACAATGAACGACTTACCAACAGACACACCCTCCTTACAAACAGCAACACACACTTGCTTTTCATCTCCCCCCTATTTCCCTTCTTTTCTCTTAAATACACAAACACACACAGCCTCTCTCTCAGTTTCCCCAACAGGCTCTCCACATCACCACATCTGAAAATGCAGGCTTGGCCTGTAGTGCTGCCAAGTGTGTCCACCACGCCTCAGCGGTGAGCTACTGCTACTGGCCACGCAGTCAACAACTAGTCACGAAAAACCCACAGTGGCCTGTTTTTTGAAGATCTGCAGAGGGTCCCTTACCTGTTGAAGAGACATTATGTTGATAAAAGAAATCATAGACTCAAAGGTCACGGAAAAAATAACAATAATATAATAATAAGAGGGAGGAAGACAAACCCTGGCACTGAGTGGAAAGAAGTGTGAAAGCAAATCAATGCTGTGCTACCATTTACATAATACCTGTTTGTTTAGCACACGTATTAAGCATTGATTCATTTTTACAGGATTTTAAATCATTTTAATACAAACTTTTATCCGTGGTTCTCAAATACAACAAACACTGTTTTCAACACAACCTTACAATTTGGTCCAACATGTGCTTGATCCAACCCACAACTGCAGACACACACTTGACTTTTAATTTAAACTTGATTTGAGTCCAAACTGTCTCGCCCTTGGAGATTTCACCATCTCTGACGCAACATGGAGACGAGAGCCTCGACCACATGGGTCACCGGGATGATGAGGTGCCCAATCCTTCAGAGGGTGTTCAACCACTGCTTGGTGAAAGAAAGGTTGCAGAATAGGTTGTATGTGACTGTGAATACGTGAAGCGTTAATGTTTGACATCTAGGCTCTGACTTCATCACTCCCCACAGAGCAAGCTGAGCTCAGCAGGAAGTGGGTTATGATAACTTTGCCACCTTGGCGAAGGTAAACAGCGAGACACAGCATAGCTGTCAGGTCAGAGGAAAAGAGTGAGAGCAAGACTGATGGTTAGTACCAGGATGATTGACAGCACACGTTAGAAGGACCATTTCTTTGGAAGTAGTACCAGAGAAAAGAACTCCAGAATGACAGGGATGCGTTTCTACAAGAAATGCGGCTTCAACCTGCTGAATATTGCCAGTTTTTCAATGCTGTGAACAACACAAATTACAATCATCTCCACTGTAATGAGGTGGAGGCTAACATGGCCAAAATGGGATGCCCTGTTTACCCATCTGGTCCCATGTACCAAGGCTAAGGCATTACTGCAGCTGACTGATGTTCGAATCTGGCATGTGGCCCTTCACTGCATGTGAACTCTCCCTTTCAGGATTATCAATATCTCTGTCAAATAAAGACAAAATGTCTAGACACCACTATGTTGTTTTTTCGGTGAACAGACCGTTTAACCCCAACAGATTGGCCCAAAGCCAGTTTCTGGCTTTGAGTCAATCAGACGATACAGATACTAATAAGAAGAGGCTCCAAACTTTACCAAGACCAGACTTTAAAAACCCACAAGCTCATTGACAGGACTGAATCATATACTAAGTGCATGCATCAGTACCTGGGATTGCCACAAGTGAGACCAACTGCTGCCACTTGTAATTACAAAACACCCACAGAGCCCAGATCAGAGGAGACTCCCAGCTCTGCCCAAATCCACAGACAACCCTCAGCCTAAGCCGTTTGTAAGCCCCACGCTGCTGTTTGATGCCAGCCTCTCCTATATTAACCCCACACTGTTACTGCTAATGCTCACTTCTGTCCTGAGCAACTCAAGAAACAAGGCAGGTCCCATTATCCTGCGCCTTCTGTCCAACACATACACAATGTGCCGACCACAAGTGCAGTTGCCACGTCTGTGCAGACCACAGGTCTTTACAGCTCCACTGAAAAGCACAATATCCCAACTCCCCGAAACCACAGTTGCCTCAGGGAAAATGACAATTTTCTTCTTTTCTCCTCTCCCTGTCCCAGTTCTCAGTGAAAGTACAGGGTGGGAAGAGCACAAAAGCCACTCATTACTTCTGTCTCTATGTCAACATGGTGAAAAAAGACATTATTTGTCTTGTAATTACATAATCGCGTCTATATATTTGTGTGTGTGCACTGTACAGCTGGCTGTGAGAGTAGGGATTGTGTGTATGCGTGTGTAAAGTGTGGACAAAGAGCTGCCTGTGTTATCATACATACTGTAATATAGTGCGGTTTGCCTGGAGACAGGGCTGTGTCTCTAGCCAGTTTCTTTGGGTTACCAAGGATCAGGTTGCCCTTCATTGCCTGCACTATTACTGCAGCTCTTCGGGCCAATGAAGCCATTATGAGTGAAATGAATTATGGACTAGGTTTTCTTTACCCCAACCCCTCCGTCTTTTTCTCCCATCACTCTTAATTTCCTGCTCAGCAACCTTTTCTTCTGTCTAGCTCTCCTTATCGGATGTCAGTCTGTTACCAATATATGTTTTGAGTGTCTCTCTGCAAAGGAACAATATAAAAAAGGAAGAAAGAGAGGTGTTCTGTCATCTCCTCCGAGCTTTCCGAGCACTCCCTCTCCACTCTCTCTCTCTCGCAAGCTGATGTAATGTTAAGGTCGGCCAGGGGCGCTCGTCCTTGCCAATGACTTAACTGTCCTTTCTACAAAGGATCGAAGCTGTGTTCTGATCAGGGCATGATGAAATGATTTTCTGTGTGAGTAGACTGCTAACAGAGCAAAGGAATCTAGAGATCTGCGCAGTAAAACTAGACAGACGAGACAAAAGATTTCTTTACCCTGCTGAACTATTTTCAGTCAAATGCACATTATTTGAATTACAAAGGTGACAAACATGACAGCTTATTACAGAGCAGTGATCTAACCAATCATTGAAATCTGTTTACAAGATCATTCATGAGCAATAATTGACATGGGAAACTGTTTAAATGCACTTCACTGTTAAGGAAATTGGGACACAAACAAACTTTGATGGGCACGTTGCCTGGATTGCCATACCAACATAACCGGCATGACAGCTTATTATGATGGCAACAGAACTAATGAAATCTTGTCTGATTGCAGAAACAAGCAGTTCAGTCCTTATTTAAACAGTAACTCATGGGGTTAACAAGAACCAAAATGTCCAAACTGGGCTGCAAAAATGAACAACCGAATATAAAAGCACAGGTGATGCATCTTTCATCGCCAACCATCCTCAACAGTGTAACTTAACTGTCACTCTCTGCCTTCTACCTTCGTCTCTGTGTGCCGTTGCTACCTTTAGTAACGTCAGTAAGGACAAACATTTATCAAGATAACTCAATCGGTCATTATTAAAAACACACACTCGCACAAAAGGCTCGAAACACTCGAAAACACTCGTGTGCACACCACACATACAAAACCATCTTTCTCTTCATGTCAGTGTGATGTCATGGAAGAAGGCCTTTGTGAGTGGAATTTGAACCCTAAAACATTGTATTCAAACACAAACACAAACGCACGCATGCACACACGCACGCACGCACGCACACACACACACACACACACACACACACACACACACACACACACACACACACACACACAATGCAGAGCTAGCTGCCATTTCCTCTTTTCTCTGTTTCTCATGTTTACCACCTCTGGCCATACGATGCACTTGCACTTGCAATATGATGAACTTATGCCTGAAGTGCAGCAAGACGTGCAAACACTGGAACCTGTGGCTTTCTGGGAAGTGAATGACGAACTCTGGTTTTAGTTATCAAGAGATAACTAAGAGAAAACTAAAGAATTAAAGCTGAAATGACAGGCAGGGAAAAGCACAAGCAGCAGCAGCGACATCCAGTTGAGTGCACTTTTATGTCCTGCTGAAAAAGCCACTTTCTTCTGCGTTTCGTCCTCCCCATCACTTCCCCTCCAGAAGCTCAAACTCCACACAACACGCAAGCAAGCACGTAATTATTGAATCAATAAAAGGGGGGTTTGGGCTCATATTTTTTTTCAATAACTGACTGATTATTTGTATAAAAAGGACACTTATGCAACCATACAGATGTCATTTGCTCCTTAGATGTACTTCTTGTATGGATACAGCTTTTACAACCTGTAACGTTGTGAATTCACACAGATATTTGCTATTTAACTTTATACCAACTCCTTTGTCAGCTATTAGAGGCATTGTGGGTGGTTTCTGCAACATCAACACATTGACATGTTTTCCCCCACATTAAGGGAAACTCCACAAGGTCCTTGAACTAACAAACACAGGGCTTTTCTGGCATCTTTGGACCGGGAGGCCTCTGCTCCACTGCTTATCTTGGTTAAGCTCTGTATCAGTGCCATTCTACGCACCACAATAATCATTCAACGTAGTAGTAGTGCAAGCAGCATCCGTTATTATTGTAGTGATTAGTACTAGCAACATTACAAGTATTAATGCTATCCGTTACCTCCACAACGCAGGAAACTGCAAAATTGAGAATGTGGTTTGTAGCTCTGCAACAAACAGGAACACACTAATAAACACAGTGTGGCTCTGAGAAAGAAGAATAAGAGCCTGGTAAATACAGTATAAAGCAGTTACCATGGTCACAGGAAACAGCTGTATTATAAGAACGTGGAAGTGTTTGGGAACGACAGCAACTCAGCCACAAAGTGGTAGGCCACGTAAACTGACGGAGCGGGGTCAGCCGATGCTGAGGCGCATAGTGTGAAGAGGTCACCAACTTTCTGCAGAGTCAATCACTACAGACCTCCAAACTTCATGTGGCCTTCAGATTAGCTCAAGAACAGTGCGCAGAGAGCTTCATGGCATGGGTTTCCATGACCAAGCAGCTGCATCCAAGCCATACATCACCAAGTGCAATGCAAAGCGTCAGATGCAGTGGTGTAAAGCACGCCGACAATGGACTCTAGAGCAGTGGAGACGCGTTCTCTGGAGTGACGAAATTGCACTTATCCATCTGGCAATCTGATGGACGAGTCTGGGTTTGGCGGTTGCCAGGAGACCGATACTTGTCGGACTGCATTGTGCCAAGTGTAAAGTTTGGTGGAGGGGGGATTATGGTGTGGGGTTGTTTTTCAGGAGCTGGGCTTGGCCCCTTAGTTCCAGTGAAAGGAACTCTGAATGCTTCAGCATATCAAGACATTTTGGACAATTCCATGCTCCCAACTTTGTGGGAACAGTTTGGAGCTGGCCCCTTCCTCTTCCAACATGACTGAGCACCAGTGCACATAGCAAGGTCCATAAAGACATGGATGACAGAGTCTGGTGTGGATGAACTTGACTGGCCTGCACAGAGTCCTGACCTCAATAGAACCCCAATAGAACACCTTTGGGATGAATTAGAGCAGAGACAGAGCCAGGCCTTCTCATCCAACATCAGTGTGTGACCTCACAAATACGCTTCTGGAAGAATGGTCAAAAATTCCCATAAACACACTCCTAAACCTTGTGGACAGCCTTCCCAGAAGAGTTGAAGCTGTTATAGCTGCAAAGGGTGCACCGACGTCATATTGAACCCTATGGATTAGGAATGGGAGGTCACTTAAGTTCATATGAGAGTCAAGGCAGGTGAGCGAATACTTTTGGCAATATAGTGTATGTACTAGAAAGAATACCAGCTATTTTAATTAAGTTAATTAAGGATATTTCAACTTATATGAACCAGCACAACCAGACCATCAAGACTTCCAATGACTGCTTGGTATTCACATATTGGTATAATCATAATATAAATTCAAGTAGAGCTTGGAAAAGTAGTTCAGACTGAAGTTGAGTAAAAACAACTTAATTCTCTTTGCAGTTGCTTTCTAACAGCAGCATAAAGAACAACTGGTGGACTGAGACGATACAGAATGACAGGAGTTGGACATGTGTTTATGCAGCACACTAGGTTACAGCAGCACTGGACTTCTGCAGAATCAAAACAGGCCCAACTCCAATGATGACATCACATGATGAACAACTGAGAATCTGCATGGAGGAAATACTAAAACGTGCTCCGTGTATGACACTGCACGCTCAGATCTGTAAACAGTGTGACCTCCATAGCCCTACATGGGCCTCCATGCTGATGTGTTTCTGCAACAGAAGCTGGTTTATCACAACAGGAACCTGATCCAGCCGTTTTAGGACACACACTGCATCCCTTCAAACAACAGATATTGTTTAAACACCCATGTCTTACTGTGTAAGAAATCATAGAGGCTCCTGCACACAAGTGTGAGTGTACACACTTTCATTCTCTAGCATCATATCAGAGGGTTGAGCGGCATCTGCACTTTACTGTCTATGAGTGTGTGTGTGTTTATGCCTCTCTATTGGCATCCTCCTCTTTAAGACACAAACCCTGTTGGGCCATAACTCCTTCCGTCCTCATTAACATGTCCGGCACTCGACTCGAAAAAGAACCACCGCACCTCTCTTAGAGCGACAAAGTGTTTAATGAGGGGTTACCGTGGCAACCGGCATGTAAAGACGTCAACGATCAGCCCTCATTAGCTCCTGACAACAACTTGGCACAACACAGGATTTTTTTTTACTTTTGTGTTGTTGACAGCGTTAGCAAAGGAATAAATGTGTTGCTGGCCTGGAGCTCTATTTTTAACCCCAGTGAGGTCACACGCTGACGAAGAGAGGGAAAGGATAACAATAACGACAGCCGTCCCTGCCCTCCCCGTGCCCTCAGTCACCTGCAGAGTCTACACTCATGCCGGCCTTGAGAAAACAAAAAAAGCACTGTTATAACAGTGCAGTAAATCACAGCAGTGAGTGACAGCTCTGTGCCAGGAGGCCAAGGAACTGGGTAATGCCCATGACGTTGGCTAAGTGCTGGGCTTGGCAGACACAAAGAAGGAAAAACACAATGAGGATGAATCAACAACAGTGTGTACACAAGGAAGTGACAAAAAAAAATTAAAAACTGTGACGCGCCACAATTTACCATCCTTAAGTTATTCAATCATTTTTGATGTTCTTAATTTTTTAGTTAAAACACTTGTCATCAGAGGTGCATGTTCTTCCTGTCACACGTTCACACAAATAACCACACCGTAGTGAAAGTACCTGTATGACTGCATACACATGCGGTTACGAAGCTTCATATACGCGGCAGCATATAATTTATCAGTGGAAAGAATGAAAATCCATTCAGTTGGATCATGATCTTTGTAAGGAGATATTAAAGGCCACATGGAAACACTTGTTTCTTCCTAAATTTAATGTGTTTCCTGTTGAGACCTGATACTGGGGGGAGAACATGAGACACAGGAGAGACAGTTTAAAAGGTGTGAACCAAAAAGACATCCATTGTGGAGATAAAGGCAGTAATTTTGAGCATGAAGCTAAAAACTAGCTGTTCTCAAGAAGAAAATGCAAGTTTGTGAAGGTTTTGGTCTTTTTTAAAGATAATATAATTTTTTTTTTTTTTTTCATTTTTGCATTGATTGGTGTGTAACAGCCTCACATGAAGCTTTCAATCTTTTTTTGCTTTTGCTTGCCTGTCTAAAAGGCTCCACACTCTAAATAATAAGAATAATGCTCTATTACAATATACTATATAGTGTGACTTTCTGTTTTTCCCTGACTCATGCTGTCTGTGTTGTGTACAGAGACATAATCAGGTTTACATACCTGGCCTGCTAGTTTTCACATACCAGAGATAACTGTGGAAACCTGTGAGACTGGAGGGGGGAGTGTAAATCCCGGTCTCACACACACAAACATACACACAAAAAGCAAAAAAAGCACATACATGGACATGCATTCCTAATAATTTCACAGTGGAAAAAAGCATCACACGCATGACCTGGAGAAATATAAACAGCCTGAGTTTAGCATGCATATACACACACAGAAATGCACACACTGTATCAAAACAAATGTGCTTCCTGTGCAACACAAAGAACCTTTGAGTCAAGTATGCATAAAAAGAACTGGTCAAATGTTCAAACAAAACAAATTGTGTGATGGTGAAAGTCAAAGACGGAAAAAAACAGAGAAGTGACGCATTGAGTTGATTGAGATGGACAAAGTTCATAGCTTTGTACAGTGGTAGAGGGGTGTGTGTGTGTGTAGCCCGTAAGTGGAAGAGGCTTAGTCACAAACAGGAGCTCGAGGACAAAGCATCTCCTTTTGCTCCAAGCATCAAGGAGGACGGGGAGGTAACATGAGAGCTGTGACCAGGTATAAGAGAGGGGTCTGGGGATAAAGGAGACACGCACTGCTATTCTGAACCAGCCTTTGTTGGTAGCAGCTTCTGTCCCCTTCAGCCCCCACCCATCCTCCTCCACCCCTCCGTCCTTCCTTGGCTTGCCTCTGAGCAGGTAAACCGATAGCATCCTTGGATTCAGTCCACTCTGTGCAATGAACAAGTCACTGATTCATGACAAGAAGGAGAGACAGAAAACCTTCATTCAGGAGGAGAGACTGCGAGTCTGAGTGACGAGGAGAAAATACAGATGGATGGAAACAAAATGAGCAATTAACTTTGATTTCTTGGGTTTGTGTAGATAGGGTTGTCAAATGATTTTTTTTCATTACTCAAGATTAATTGCAGAATTTTAACAGTTAATTGTGATTAATCCCATTTTTATTTCCCAATAAAAAATAAATTATTTTGCATTATTTTTAAGGTTGTTTGATGTTGCTATGAATCAATTCAGAAGCATATTGCTCTCCATGACAGCAGCGGTAGGAAGCAAGAAGCTGCTGGTAAGGAGTGATTTAAAAAAAATAACACGTTATGCTTTCACCTAAATTTAATTGCGACTAATGCATCAGAGCTGACAGCTCTTCTGTTATTAGTATTAGATTTAGTATTTCAATAAGTCATGACAGGGAGGAAGGTGGAAGACATGCTGAGAAAATAGAAAATAGATACGAAATAATAATATTCTAGAAAACACAAAACAAACTAATGCAATGATGCATGTTTTGTACACAAAAAAATAATGGTGAATGGCATGGTATGGTAAATGCATCATTTTTGAAACAATATGAGGTATGTTTCAATCTAAATATGGTACAAATCTTCAGTTTACAAATGTTAAAAAAAAAGCAAAACTTAGTGTTTCCATAAACTAGTGTTAAAGAAACAGTGAGGAAGGCACATTACCACCATGCAATGTGCAATGTTACAGTACAGCTTAATTTGTAACATACTGCATAAATATACTGTTTACTTGTCCACTGTGTGGTGTTTTTGCTGGTGGAGCAATACCGCAACATATGGTGCACCTACAAAAAGAAGAAGTGAAAGCAGGTCCCTCATTATCGTAGTGTATTCTAAAAAAATATTTCCAACACATGTTCTCAGCTCGCCAACTTTCCCACCATGGTTAAGCTGAAATATCACAGACAAGCGTGGTCTCAGTTGTTACATTTCCCTTATTTAACTAACAGAAATTATTGTATTCATCAGCAGTGAAAATCATGTTGAAACAAAGAGAAATAAGAAATAAAGAGGGCCTTCCCCTCAGCTCTGCATGGCTGCTCATGAATTACACAGCAACGCCAGCAACAATAATCAAATGAATGATAATGATAGAAACAGAGAATGACATGTGTAAACACAGGTGCTTTGGGGGCCTGTGGTGAAATCCTCATGCAGTTACATACCACGTGAATATATTCCAGCTATATTATTTTACCCGCGCTGCCATAAGGTTTTCGAATACACAACAATAACTTTGCACTTTTCAGTATTTATTTATTGTATTATAACTTACTTAAGCATGGATGAGGAAATTGTTTTAAAACTGCTGAGGAACTGTAATTTCCTGTCAAGGCTTATTAAAGGATCTATTCTATTCTATTCTTTGGTGATATTTCTATCTTGAGGTGTTTTCCAGAGAAAAACCACAAACAGGCTGGGCCGTGAGAAGCACATTCTCCATGAGACCAAAGTGCCAAGAGGACACACAAACACAATCACACTGCATGTTGAGGTCCACAAAAGGCACATTATTGCACTCTGAGTCATCCCTTTCTCCTTTATGCTGGTCCCTTTATCACTTTCCCCCCCATATGCTGCTCTGTCTCCCCTCTCCTACGTGTGCTGAGTTTTTAGATCCTGATTGAAAGAAAGGGGGAGAGAAAGTGCTGCGGGCTTTACACTGAACTCTGGTCATATGACACACATTTGGTTACGTATAGAAAATACACTTTTTCACGTATTAATAAAAAGTAATCATTTATAAACCTTAGAGGTGGTGGATGAATTCTGCTACGATTGGACTGAGCCAGAAGACTAAAAGTTTCTCTGTTTCCAGGCTTCACTAAAAGTCTTCTTGCTCTAGCTAAAAAAAGAAAAACTACTGCTGGGAGAAAGAGCAATTGTGATAGCATAGCATAGTGAATATCCAACCCCATGTTGAGAGTTAAAAGGCTTAACTGATTGGGTGCTTCTTCACCTGGCCAGTGTTCAGTCTTGATGAAATGTGTTTATCTACTGAGCAAACACTGTGATTTTGCCAGTTTCCCCTCATACCTGAGCGTCCACTGCATGCAGACACACACATAAGCATCTCACCACGTCTGGGCCACACTAACACACACTGCAGACCAAGCCGACCCACCCTGTTAACCCTCACACTGCACCCATTGTCTGAAGAACACACTCACCTGACGTGACAGCGGCAAATACAGTTTCATGCCCTCTATTAATATAGTTCCTGTTTCTTTAGGAGATTGTGCTTCAGTATCTGATTTGAATTATCGTCCTCTGTTATGATCTAAACTACATTTTTAACTCCACGAGACGACAAATAACCAGAATTCATTGAGTTTTCAGCTATTTCACCAGCAGTCTAACAAGACCAGCCCCACTAACTCCAGGCTCTCTGCGTAATGAAAGTGTGTGTTTATCTGTCCTTGATCTCCAGTTTTCCCCTCCTCTCAAAGAACCCTGTGTTCTGCTGTTTCTCTGACATATAAAGAAATTCTCTCTAGCTGGTACAACCTCTCCACATGCCACCAAATGCCGCTCAGCTCTGCTCTGCGGCTCCCAATTGGATTATGGCACAAAACCGTTTATTACAAATGCTAATCACCAGATTAGTATCATAAGGGCTCCTTTGCTCAGAACAAGAGAAGGAATGCAGGGGTCAGAGAGGCTGGATTGGTTTTTAACACATGACTAACAAGGATGACTTTCCTTTAGCACAACCTGGGGCATTTTACAAGCTTTGGCCATCCTTTGTTTGCTGGCCAAGAAAACATTAATACTCAATAATAAATGTACAAACATGGCGACATCACGACGGTGGAATCTGGTGGGGGAAAGAAGCACAAGCTTTCAGATGATAAGAAAGGTTGACTCAAGTGTTGGTTTAGTAACATTTCATCACCTAAAACATCTGGAAAACTGTGTGCACTGTGTAGCACACAAAACTATGTATGTATAAGTCAAAGGTCAAGTGAGGCAAATCAATTTCATGTAGCCAAACAGCTTTACAATCTGTCCAACATGCGTCACAAGAATCAGTACAAGCAACCCGACAACTTTTAATGTGGTTAAAACCCGCCTGCATTTATCTATAAATTAACATGAGTGATTCTGACAGGATCTGCTGTCATTCTGTGAGAAAAGCTCATTAAATCCCTGCAGCCGATGAATGCAGGACGGATATTTTGATATGTCGCTGATAGGAAACGTGTCACACCACATGCAACCACATGAGAAAAGTGAAATACAAATTCATGCGGTCAAATAAACGGCTTCATTGACATCTTTCAGAATTTAATGCTGTCATCATGGCTGCAGGTTTGTGGTTCTGTGGGCAAAATTAAGATAAACGACCTGTTGTCTTGGTGGTTTCGGTTGTTTGTTTGTTTTCTGCTCCAACAGGAGTATCAGTATCTGGAATCTCCACCAGTCAGTCAGAACTGAAGAAGCCTCTTGGATGAGAGACGGAACGTCTGCAACCAACCTCAAGCAAGTCCGGTTGACTCTTTTTTTTTTTTATTAGGATAAGCCTCTAATACAATTAACACACATGACTACAACATGATTTTCCACTTGTTGCTTGTGCTGCTGTTAATTGGCTCAGCTGTTTGACAGCAATGACACCAGCTGGCATGTGTGTGTTTATTAATCTCTACACACCCTCTGATCTGAATTCCTCTTCACCCAGCCTTTTTGCACTTTGCACCGCCTCACATACATGAACCGAAAGGACAAGAATGTTTTGCAATGCTTAATGGTGAACAGGAAATGTCAACTGCGATGTTGACTGTGTACAATGGACATGAGTAATAATTGGTGCCTGGCCTTCTTTTTCTCTTACAAATAAGTTTGACAGCCTGTTTGACTGCTTCCTGACTGATTTTTCGAGAAAATCCACTGCATTCTCACAAATGATTCAAACCCTTCAAATCTCAAATCTACCATCCCACCTCTTTCTCTGATACACATCACCAACACGAGGCTCCGGCCAACAGTGTGTGCTTTGAATAATCAAATGTCCTTGTGCAGACTAAGCTTGCCCTGCAGCTCCCTGCTAACAGCCAGGAGACACCAGGCACGGTCAGTCATGCAAAGCTGCTCCGTTACCATGCAAATAGTAGTGAAGAGAGATACGCACAGTGAGAGAGGTGTCGGAAAGCAGAACTGATACATGTCACATTGGGTCGCTCTATCCTTTAAAAGCTGAATCCATTTCCTTGACATCACCAGTGTTTTAGGAGATATAGCCTCTGTGAGATCTGGAGCGTTTGGCTAAAGCCGCTGCATTTGGTCAGCAGCTGTGTTATCCATGTTTAATCATCAAATGATGTGCAGTCTGATAAAAGCGTAGTTTGTCCTTTCACGTGTATGTCCACCTGCCAGTGTCTTGCTAATTGACTTTATTCATTGGCCAACAAAAGGTGTGGGTTGATAAGCAGAATGTATTTGCCCAATAGCTGCGACACATACAGGAGGCTTTTTAATAATCCAAGAAGCAGGACAACCTATGACCACCTCCCCATGACATTGGATCAGTACAGTGGACAAAAGTGTGGCTGGAGGTTGGATTTAGACCAAATTTTCGGAATAGTTCACTCACAAAATGACCATTTGTATCAGTTGCTCATCCTGTGTTACACTGAATGTGTTGAGTAAAAGGTAAAAGTGTGAATTAAAGTAAACATGGTTTAACAACAGTGTTTATCCTTTTATTTTTTATTTCACTGACCCAGTTTTATGCTCAGTAGAACCCAAGCATATGCATCTTCAAAAAAAAACAAAACACATCAGCATAACCACTTATGCTTGCACAGGCACACCACTCGTGCTGCTGCATCTCAAGTGATTTAAATAGTAGCGCTTTCGCTGACTGGAACACCACCTTCTTTTTTGCAGCCATAAATGGGCGTTAAGGTTAGGAAATAAGGACATGGTAAGGGGATAGAAGGAGGGACTTAGGATTAGACAAAAGGGGAGGGTAATTGCGATTGGTCGATGAAACGCGACCAAGAATGCCCAATAGGCGTTCTTGTGTCATGACGGGAACGCCCAGGTCACAGCTGGACCCTTCTCGTTCAACGTGGTGGCATGCATGAAAGAAAAAAAAATTCTGCAAGAATTCAAGACAACACACGGTGACTGGGTGATGAACAAAAATATTAACTCAAATCAGCATCCTCACCTACAGCGCCGCTGAACTTGTTTTCATACAAACAATATGACCTTGTCCGTCACTGAGTCTGAATTTGGAAAATCAGGGCCAACTGTTACTGTGTGTGTGCGTGTGTGTGTGTGTGTGTGTGTGTGTGTGTGCGTGTGTGTGTAGAATACATGTACAAGAAAGTGAGGTAAACAGGAGGTGGTGTGTATGATCCCATTCCCAGCGCCAAACGGTTTCTCCAGGGAGAGAGATAAAGAAACAGACCCTTCCAAAACGGAGGTGGAAACAATGGCCAAGGCAGTAACTCTGTGTGTGTGTGTGTGTGTGTGTGTGTGTGTGTGTGCTGATATTTGTGTTTTTAACCATCTGACTAAGGAACAAAAGAAACTTCTTTCCTCACTTATTTACAACAGTTGGCAGAATCAGAGAGGATGACAGAAATAAACCAATGATCATAGCTAGCGCATCCACTGCTGGATTTGACACAGCTCACTCAGTTAAATGTGCGGTAACTCATCACAGACTAGTCTGTGTTCAATAATCCAGTAATGTGACCACAACGAACGCTGACATGACTCAGCAGGTTCTCACACGCTGGTGAACACATATTGTGACACACCCACTGACATCAACATAAATCGCCAAACACTCATGATGAAATACAGAAAGTTTCTGGTGTTGAAGCAGACATGACTACAGAGTCCAGCTGTTCTGGTCTGTAGCTCCTTGTGTTACCTGCCTTTACCTGTCATCAGTGTCTAATATTCACATGAAAACATGAATCATTCCAGTTGACCATTTGACAAATGGGAGTACAGGACTTTTGACTCATCCCTTACTAGAAAGTGCACGTCATCCATACATGTATTGTCCTGCCTCAGACAAGCGTGGATTTCTCCACTGCCTTGATGACGTATGTTCAAGAGGCCAAACAACCTAAGTTAAAAAAAAAAGGTGAGACTAACAGGGAGGTAGATGAGTACAAGGAGAGGAAAGCAAATGAACGGAAGGTGGGATGCGAGGAGGAAGAGGACGCCGAGCGTGAGAGGAAGTTGACAATAAGGCAGGCAGAAGGGACCGGAGATGAGCGGATAAGGAGAGGAAGTACAGGATCTAAAGGGGAGTTAGAGAGGGATAGAAAGAAGGAGGTAGAGGAGGAGGTTAGGCTTCTAAAGACAGTAAGAGGAAAAAGACGTCGCATTTTATCCCAGGAAACAAAGTAATATAATTAAAGAGAACTTTTTAAACTATATATATGTATTTTCAGGAAACACGTCTAAGAGTAAAGAGTGACAATGGTGTGTTATTTTAGAGCTACAGAATAAGGACACTGTATTTTGGGGGGGAACAACAAGGTGAAAGGCTGGCCAACAAAAAGAGCAAATACATCAGAGCTGCTTCATGGTTGAATAGAGACAGACCTCTGGTTTCCAGGCCACATTGTTTCTTCTTGTTCCATCAGGAGGGGGGGCAGCTGGGGGTAGGCTAAATGGGATTTTGGCAAGCACTATTGCCAGGTATAAAGCCAAGCGAAGTTTTTAGGTCTAGATACGGAGGATTTCCTCTCATTTCTCCTGAGAGAATCAGGAGACAGTAGGATGGACATTAAGTCCGTTGGATGTTGAAGCCAGGGGAACGTCTGCTCCGCCACAGAGAAGTGGATGGAAAAAAGTGTCAATGGAACACAAGGAGGGAGTCTGTGAATAAACAGAACCGGTGACTCACCCTTTCTGGGATGGGAAAGATGACCGTGGGCGGGGGTGTGGGGTACCAAAGTGCCTCCAATGCCCCTCTTAACACACCAATGTAGGCATTCATGCGTGCTCGCAGTCCCAACTCATGTGTCGCACTCAGTTAGCCAGACCAGGACAAGCTGTCTATTGTCCAAATCTCCCACCTAAAGCTGGAGCTCCGAGCAGGGCAGAGAATCTGGGTCCAGGGGATTTTGGGGATTGCTGAGTGTGTGTGTGTGTGTGTGTGTGTGTGTGTGTGTGTGTGTGTGTGTGTGTGTGTGTGTGTGCTCTCTGCTTGTTTGTGGGAATGAAGGTATTTTTTTCATGTTCAAATGTGAAAAGTAAAGCTCTGGAGACGATCACCTCCTCCCTCTGGACCATACTCAACAAAAACACCTCTGAAGGATTGCATTGGTTTAAACACACAAGTGAGACTGAAATACCAGTCATTACTGTTCTGCATCCCGCAAGCTGTTTGAACAACAGCCATTACAGAAACAAAGTATTTTTTTATATATTTACTGAAGATTCACTTTGATTATCTGCAGTGCAGCTGCAAGACACACCTGAGTATCTTTCTAGCTGTGAAAAGTTTTACACAGCGTCTGATAGCATCACTTTTGTATTTTTTTTTTTTTTTTTACCTTATTGTTCCAGATGTTTAGTTTATAGCCTTGGACAGTTTTGGATCCTTGAAACTTTCATATCAAGCATTTCACTCATTTTTAAAATAAAGTTCAGTGAGTTGAGTTTGGTCAGTGTATTGTAACAGTGTATCGTATTGACTGTGTTTTCTCTGGGACAATGGGACTTAAGATGCTGAAGCCGAGAAAACTGTGTCCAGAAAAAGAAAGGCATTTTCTCTTCTTTTGCTGACAAGGTAGTCTTTTGCTAAATTTGTTGCAGTGGAGCAGGAACCACAAACTGGAACCCAAAGTGTATATATATATATATATATATATATATATATATATATATATATATATATATATATATATATATATATATATATATACACACTCTGCAGAGGAATCAACATTCCTCAAAGACAGAAAAAAAGTTAAGACAAGATGGGTGTTACCTCAAAGTGCTTTGGGATTTTGGCTATTCTACTTCTACTGTTGCCTCCGTTGTTTATTTATTACTGCAACCTTACTCTATGTCAGACTGACTTTTCTGCTTCCTGCCTATGTTTGACTCTTTTCCTGACAGCATCATGTGTCACACACAAATCCATGCACACGCACAAAAGCTCCACATATAATCCACATAATCCAGAGCTTTATCATACATTAAAAAACTAAAATCACAGTTGGTTTAAGCATGTTTGCCATTCTTTTTCAGAGGTGCAGTGAAGTTAATTTCAAACTGATCAAACCACAAAAGCATTAAAAGAAGCCTGAATCTAAATGTCGAGGTTCTCTAGTCTTTAGCCGAACCTTAGCTGGTTAATCATTGTGACTTAAAAACGCCCTCCAGCAGGAGTGGCTCCTAGTCACATGTCTCATTTCCAACTTTCCAACTTTGTTTTAGTCCCATGTGATTCTAATGCACAACAAATTGAGAATTTATGCAGCAAAAGGTTTTTAACATTACTTTTACTGTGAAGCAGCTGCAGGTGATGTTAAGTCACAGAAGTGACATTTTTAAGGGCAATGAGCGAATTTTAGAACATCTTCCAATAAGTATCGCAAAGTAAAGTGTTACTGAACATGAAAATAGTGACAAAACTATGACAGCAAACTGATGCAGGAGAATTTGGGGTTTGTCATAAAAAAATAACATGCAGCTACTGTTAACAGTACTGTTTGATGACGGTAAGAAACACCTCATTCTTGTTCCAAACATATGGCAACAGATGGAAGTACGCCACGCCACAGCTACTGATCTGCAGTGTGGTGAACTGTCTCACTCAACCAAGTTCATGACACAGAACCACTGATATACAAGGGGAAAACAAAGACTGTTGTGCACAAGAACAGATTAGCAGGGTGGGTAAGCTGGCTGGAGACAGCTGCCAGTATTTCCTGGAAGATTTAGGATAAAAAGCTGCTCTGTGCAGGTTGTGGAAATCTGATATTGTGAATATCTACCAACCAAACTGGAGCATAACTGTGGTTTCTATGTATAGTAAGATGAACATTTGCTGGCCTTTATAGCTGAATGACTCTCAGATAATGTAAAAACCATAATACTCACTGCTTCCTGTTGCAAAGAGGATGTCACTACTTCTCCCTCCTCCCCAGCCTTGCACTTTTGTTTTGATACATACTTTTTCAGGTTAATTTAAGGTTATTATTCATATTAAGTGTTTTAATAACAGGGAATATCACACTTTAAATACAGCAGCACAAAAAAGTGAACTCCAGGTTAATTCAGATCGAAAACTATAATATGAACATAGAAAAAAATTCCAGGCAGTAAAAATGTGTTATCTAGAAGGACTAAAATCTGAACTATTAGTCACATTGGTTAGACAGGTTGAAAAAAATAAGGGCTTATTTATGGCCTTGACCTTTGACATCCTGGGCATCACAAAGCTATAATTTAAAAGCAATCAGTGACTGGTATACAAAGAAAGAATTCAGTGAAGCGCCAAGAAAAGAGAGTAAAACTAGCCTAGTGTGATCTGCTCTTAAACCATGTCATGTTGCACTGGGTTGAAACTACCGAGCATCTCAAAAAAAATCACAGGCAAAAAGCATCTTATATTAAATTATATTTGTAAATATCCAACTGGATCTACATTTGCTTATGAATATTCACTTCTGCTTTTTAAACGGATGGAAAGTTAAGGTGCTCCTCAACATTTCACTGCATGTTGAGACATGCAACAGACAAAAATAATTAAGTGCTGCAATTATTAAGCTACATTTCCTGTTTCATGTTCTCCACAAGTGTCGGTACGAGCATGAACATATAAAACTGAGCCTGAATATGACAGAACAAAGCCAAATTGAACACAGTGTTTTCCTCTAATTGTATGAGGGGAAAAAATGCTAATTAGAGTGGAGTAAAAATTGTGACATTTCCTCAAGAATCTGTCCCTCGGCTCCCTGTTGGTTGGACACTGAGACACAAAAACACAGAGTGAGAGGGAAAGAATGAACCCAAACTGGTCACCTGACAAAAAGCTCACAAAAACACAATGTGGCACGATGAGAGCCTCGTACATAAACAGCTTTCCAACAAGAGAAAATATACGGCGGGTTTAACCTACAGTACATGCCACCCTCCTCAGTTTACATAAACCCCCACATGTCCTACCTTGGTGTCAACAATGGAGCAGGCGATTTGTTTCACGTAGGCCAGGTCAGCACTCTGGGGCATCAGGACAGACTCTCTGGTCAAGCCGATCTGGATGATGAAGGACACCCCTGCTGGAGTGGGAGGCAGTGAAGGTATCATGGCCCCACCAGGACCCTGCCCTGGTGTCAGGTCCATCATGGGAAAGCCGTGTTGAGTGGGCACAGAGGGCATGGAGATGGGGGTCCCCTGCTGCATTACAGCTGATCCTGGAGGTGAGGAGCCCCCAGGAGGAAAGAAGACCTGGGCCATGGCCCCTGAGGACATACAAGGGCTGGCGTTCGCCATTCAGAGTCCTGCTGGTTAGCTGTCAGAAGAGCCACTCTCATTCAATGAAGGAGAGAGGGGGACGCACTCTTGACACATGGACACACACACACTGAGCAGAGTCCTGGTCCTCTGAGTCCTCTGTGTCCACCAGCTCCCCGTGGATCGAGGAAGAAGTCCCTAACCAGGAAGTTTTTTGTTTTTTTTTTCCTTCCTTTGTGCCACTTCTTTCGTGCTCTCTCTCTGTCTTGTCTTCGGACTCCTGTTATTATCCTGGCATGACAAGTGTGAGCAGTGTGTGTATGTGTGTGTGTTAGAGAGAGAGAGAGAGAGAGAGAGAGAGAGAGAGACTCACAACCTTCTTCCCTTCTCTGCCTCCTCTCTCGTCCTGAAGTTGCTCTGCAAAGGAGAAAGTCCAAACTTGATTATGAAACTCCCGGCTATGGGAGAGAAAAAACAACAACAATGCCAAACTTTGTTGTGCGTCCTCCCCAGGCTGAGTTACAAAATGGCCTCCTTGAACAGGAAACTCTGAGAATGAAGGAGAGCAAGAGACTGCACTCCTTTTACGAGGCTTGCCCTGTTTCAGTTTCAGCCCCAGTTGAGTGTTTTTTGTGAAAAAGCACACACACAGAGTAAGAGCACCTCCCTCTCACCCTCCCTCCTGCCCTCTCATGTGTGATCTTACCACAGCCAGGGAGGAAGTGAAGTGACTGACACAGCCTGGAGCCAACAGCCTTTTAGAAAGCCCCGTCCTTTGACTCCCTGCTCCCTGGCTTCTCCCTCCTCCCTTTTCCACTTCCTCTCTCCCTTCCTTGCTTTGGGGTCTTGTTTGCTCCCTCCCTGCATCCAGGCCAGCGAAGATCCTCTTACACTGCCTGAGGGGGAAGCGCCACACTCAAGAAAAAAAGCCATCCCATCTCTTCCTTCATCTGCCTTTCTGTCCCTCTGTGAAACTCCATTTCCTCCCTATTTTTCCTGTTAACACCTTTTCTCTTTGCATTTTTCAGCGCCAGACTGCATAATACAGGCACACTTATTGCAAAGTTGTTTTTATGCAAAGTTGACTGCAAGTTTCAGTAAATTTAGGAACTTTTATGGCAGTACTTTGCACACAACTTGATATATATGCTTAGAAATGAGGCTGGGTTACCACAACCACCAGCATGAGTGCTACTCTGCAAACCTCATCTCATCGCTCTTTGAAAAGTATGCAGATGAAAATAATGACTTTTGGACATGAAAAGCTCCCGAGGTGGTAATGCTTACACTCACTAAACGTATTAAGGCCATTATCTTCTCTCTGTGTAGCCATCTCACAATTCATTAAAGCTAATTAACCACAGGCGACTGCAATCTGCTGAGATGAAGAGACCTCAATAACTCAGCAGCTACACATTGTGTTTGCTCTGACTCTGTGTTCCACCACAGGAGGGCAGTGTTTGGTGTAGACAGCTATTGAAGAATAATTCAAAAGAGGAATGGATTGTTCACCTGGAAAATTACAAAACTACAAAGGGACATATGATCGCAGGTCAAACGAACACACTCCATTTCCCTTTATATCATTAAAATAGCCATCTATCTAAAGGAGAAAAGAAAACAAATATTTGTATGTATGTATGTATAAGTATGTATAAAATATTTAGAATATTTTGTATGTGCATACTTACCGTTGTGGCTGTTTACAGAAGCTCAAAAATATCCAAAACAGCAAAAAGAAAAAGAAAGGCAGAGGGCAGGGTATAGAAGTATCAGTCTATACACTTTCTTTTTTATAAAATTCCTGTACATTATATACATTTAAAGAAATTCTTATTTACTCGTTCCGGTTATTAAGTGTGATTTTTGACTGCTACATAAAGGGACTTATTATGCAAAACTCACTTTTTGCGGGCCTTTGTAATCACATTTGGGTCTTTGCTGTTTTATAAACACTCCAAATGCAAAAAAAAAACCAAAAAAAAAACATCCATGCGTTTTCTTTGAGTAGCTTTCTGTTATTAGCTATCAAGCTCTGATTATCCTTGAGTAATTAATATCAGGAGACTCTCAACATAAGCTCTTGTGAAGCTAGCGTTACACACTTATTTGTAATTTGGGTGACTCTGACAACTGGTAACATGCATAATGTCTTCTGTTGCCATGAAGGACCTTTCCTCAGTCCAAATGATGCCATCACGGTTATCCTGTCTATGTTTCAAACTGAGGGGCTTGGATCTGGCAGGTGTGGACATTTGAGTCTAATGAAAGATGTTATCAAGTTATATTGTGGGATATACAGCATCAGGAGTCTGAAAGGAAATCCTGGTCTCTGCTGCACCAGTTTTAACTATTCTTGTTTGTTTGTTTTTTTTAACCTGCCTCTTAGAAGCCCCTCAACTAAATTGCAGCTGTGTCCCTTTATTAGTTGTACTCCATCATGTTACATCTTCAGTGTATTTTCAGAAATGTAAAAGAACTTCCACGTGTCCAGCTGCTTTTGAAAGTTTTCTATCCCATTTCTAGAAGGCAAGAAAAACAACACAAACACAACTGTCAAATCACTGTACAAAATCTTCATTTTTTTTTTTGTTTTTTTTCTTCCTTAATGACATACAACAGGGGACCCGTAAACAAAAAAGAAAGTCATTTGATACAAGCTAGAATGCAGTTCAAAAATATATAATAAAACAAAATTAATAAAAAGCAGGTCTCTTATCCCTTGTAGTTAGAGGAAATAGTTTGAATACAGCTTAATATGATGTACAAAATATCACACAGTGATAAATTGCTAATAAAAAAATAAAAACAAAAAATGAGAGTCCTTTACCTTGGCCTCTGACTGGTAACAGATTTTTTTTTAACTTGTTTTCTGAATTTTTTCATGTTTTTTAATCTTTTTTTTTTTAAACAAGTTATACATTGCCATTATCAATCACAAGCAAGTTCTATGCCTAGCAAGGAAGAATGATTCACTTATGATACTACAGTATTCTTACATCTTAATAATCATCATAATCAAAGAAAAGAAATGCAAGAAAGAAAACAAGAAAATGATGAACATTTACAGCACGCGATGGCATCTCTAATCATCATTTACAACCTCTTTTTCGATTCCTTTTTTTCTTTTGTGATGTGTCACACTGATTTGTCTTTATTCTCAGAGAGGGGCCATCAGTAACTCTCACTATTTAATAACCAGGAGCCACAGCAGCTTCCCCTCTTGTAGTATATACTCCAGATTGTATAAGAAATACCTACTTCTGCACCCTGTCTGTAACCACTCCTCACAGATGCTTCCATGTTTAGATGTAGTGCAAAGTGGAGCCAAACGTGTGATAACAGGACGCTATGTCCAGCAGCAGTAGAATAATGTCATTGCACCCGGAGCTTGTTTTATCTCAGCCCTGTTTTAGGAAAAAATAACCATAAATGCTAGTGTCCCCGCTGATGAGGACAGAAGTGTTTACCTCGAGGCTACTTCGACCCCTAAGATTTGACCTTTGACCCCTAGTGTGACCCTGTATTCTTAGAGTTGGAGGGTGGCCCTTAACCAGCTGATTTAACACCAGATTATATTGGCCTTGTTGAGGTAATGAGATAAAATTACCAGTGAAGTAATCTGACGGAAGTTCAGCTGTTCTGGGGCAAAGCAAATGTGTCCTGCAGCTATCACTCTAAGAGTAGGACACAGATAAAGACAGATGTGAGGTGTCTCGAAGGACGTTTCCACCTGCGCAAAATGCTTAAAACAGCAGAACCGTAACAGCTCGGCATGACAGACTAGGTGCAGAGTCATGAAACTAATATCAACTGACACCCACACGTCTTAAAGCAATTCTATTTTTCCTTTCTGAAATAACATTTCATTTTTCTTCTTCCCCCCTCACTCCTCATAAAGAGGAGACCAGCTTCACATCATCATCAGCTCTCTGGGTAATGTGCCACTGTGCAACCGATATACGTTAAACACAAGACGAGGAAACCTTACCTCAACACAGGTGAAGGTAACGTCAGGCTTCAATTCTTTCTGAAAACCTGAATAAATAACAAGCCAGAACTGAGCACCGCCTACAAACTGGCACCGATGGAGAGATCTGAACGTCTTTCATCAGTCCAAGCGGATTCACTGTTAATATAATCATCACCAGCTCTGTACACTCCTCGAGCCTGAAACGACCAACGCCGCTGTTACTCACATCCCTCTAATGAGAGACATTAACGGTGACAGTGGATTCTGAAATGTGACCACATCTAATGAAACGATGAGACGATGAAATGTCGTTTAAAAAGCAGATTCACTCTGTAGCCCAGATGAGAAACACAGTCTCTCTTTGTCACAAGAACGCACAACAACAGGTCCCTGATTCTGACTCATAGCACCGTGATTTAACTAGTGCACATAACAAACACACACACACACACACACTCTCTTCTGAACAGTAAAAAGCACCAAACGACACTAATCTGTGTTGTTTGTTGAGAGCGTACGGACTGGCCTCACCATAAGTCGACTGACTTTAACTGCACTCTCATGATACCTGCAGTGTAAGAGAGCATCAGCCTGCAGAGCTGAAGCCGCCGCACACCTGGAGAAATGAATGATTGTGGAAATATGATAACTTATCGTGTACAGCAGAGTGACATTTCAACACACACACACACACGCACAATTATGGGGACGTTACAATAGTTGGAGATACAAATGAGACTTGGTCGTATAGTTGAAATTAAAGCTATTTGTTAGCAACGGTTACACACACACACCCAGCCCACAAGTATGACGCCACACACACTCTCCACCTGGAGTCTTTGGAATGTAACACACTGATTCCCAATGAAGAGGTTGGCTGGGAGTTTTCTGCTGCTGGCACAGGGAAAGATAAATGTTATTAGTCAAGCCTACGTAACATGTTAGCCAAAAGCAATTTGTTAATACAAAAAAAAGCTGTGGTGTATTATTGGTGCATCGTGTGTGCTGTGCATTGCCAGAGCGTTTCCTTGGTGATTTCTCCGTGAAAATGCGAGTAGTGTGTTAGCAGTTCAAGCGCGAACACACACGGTGTTGAAATAAAGAATAAGGCGGAACAGAATATCGTAGTGTAGAAAAGTGTTACTCCGAACATGATTATTCGAAAATGGAGCAGCAGGGTTTTTTTTGTTTTTTGTTTTTTTTTTTAAAAAGTGTTGACAAAGGCCTCAGAGAACAGAGAGGAAGGGGGGGGGTGTTGACGTCCTGTGGCGATGACCCAGCCAGTGGGGTGCAGGACAAGAGTGTGTGTGTGTGTGTGTGTGTGTGTGTGTGTGTGTGTGTCAACAGGTGAAATTTGTCCATTGTAGTCCTCGTCTCTTTTGGCCCAGCTGTTTTTGTCGGACTCTAAAAGACAGAAACAAACAAGTTCAGAACTGGTCTCATGATACTTTAGAAACAGTCCCTACAAAAAGTCATACAACAAAACATGAATCCTGCCTTATCAGGTAAACCACTGAGTACACCAACATCTGTCTGAGCTTGTTCTCATTGGCTGAGGGGATGTTTGTCAATCTGAGACTGGAATGCCAGAATCTACAGTTTGTTGTTTGCTTCATGAAATACATATTAAAAAACATCTGTGTTGAGTGTGGAAAAAGTAGTCATGTAAATTTATAAACTGGATAATTTAAGCTAGAGAGGATTCAACGAAGAACTACATATGATTTTACAAAGAACGAAGTAGTCAAATTAAAGTAAAGATAAGTAAAAGTGTTGAGGTCCACTGCATATTTTAGAAATTAAGGCCATCATTACATGATATGAAATTTAAAAGTAAACTATTAACAATTTTTAAGTATAAAAAAACTTAGATTAAACCTCTTTACCCATAGACAGACAGGTTGGATGTTCATAAGGATAGGGGACTTTCCATTAACTCATTGAGCGCCACTCCTTTTTTGAAAATGAAAATGCTTTGTGCCATTTTGAGTTATCTTTCATGATGCACTGAGTATTTTGTACTATGACCCTGAAAACACTGAATAACTCAGATGAAAGAGGAGACTCAGAGGCCAATTTCACCAAAATCACCACTTTTTGTCCAGAATCCATTTGTTTTGCTCTCTAATCGACTATAAATCCCAGAAGCCCCCAACATTACTAACAGGCTGTGGGAGACAGCCATGGGCAACTCGCTGCTGAAAAAGGAAATATATACACACACACGTTTATGTGTGGACGTAAATATACGTTCTTGGAATTCGAGTTAATAATGAATGAATGACTATCCTGGCTTTAAGTTCTTAACAACTCACTTGTCTTACATTAACCCCCACTGCCTGCTAAATGTCCTCCTATCAAACTCCACCAGTTTGTAATATAGCCCGTTCCCCCTCACCAGAATGACAACAGCGCCATCAGACAAAGATCTTAGCAAGTGCATCTGCGCCAGCGCTGGCAATGAAGGGCTGTGAAGAGTGGAAGGCCACGTCATGGATGGCCTCGTCGTGCTTCTTCCTGTGAGCCGTGATCTCCTGCACGCACGTCCTGTTGTCCAGCATCCACAGGCGCACCGAGCAGTCGTGACCTGCAGGGGGCATAGGGTGGGCCAGAAACAAAGGCAAAAGTGTCAAGAGGGGCAAATATCACAGTGGAGTGCAACGTAAAAACATCCTTTATATTGTTCGACAAGCTTGACTTATAATGCACAGCTTCTTCTGCAATGCTGTGCAGTTTTAGCCAAGAATACGGATTGAACAGAGGCTTTCTGCCTTCGTTAATCTCTCTTTGTTTGAAATTGCCATTACATGTTAATTAATTTCTGAAAAATACACACTTTTTTATTCAAATATCTCTCCAGGTGCAATGACAGTGTAAACAAGTGATAATAGTAGATATAATAGTAGATATAATAAATAGTAGATATAATAAATAAATAAATGAGGAAGCAGTAAAGCTGAGTGGTACTCACTGCCAGAGATGAGGTAAGTGCCTTTAGGGTCTGTAGTGAGACAGGTGACTGCATCCAGGTGAGCCACCATTGAGTGAACAACTTTACCTGTACAAACACACAATGTAAGCTTATTTAGATGCATTCATGTGCTGCGAAAAAAAAAAAAAAAAAAACAGGCCGAATCAGATGACTAGTACAAATAAAAGTCCTCCTGCAGATACCTGTTTTGTTGTCTAGGAAGCGGATGGTGCGGTTCTCGTGTGCAGTGATGGAGACGGGCTCAGATGGGTGGCTGACCACACGGTTGATCAGCTCACTGCCTGCAAAGGAGGACACACAACAGCATCTGAATCTGTTTTCACTACTCATCTGTTTATTTTGATCTTGAATTGGGCCATTAAAAGGGTTTGGAACATACCATCCTTGGTCTGTGTCTCTAATGCAGCAACGCTCTGCTCTGTGTTGAGGTCGTAGAGGAGCGTCTCACCAGCGTCAAATGACACCACCACCTGGTTGGGGTCAGTGGCCACAAAGGCTACTGAGGTGGGAGTCCCATGCTCTGGGAGAAAACAGAAGATGATGAGGCAAGGGCGCAGCATAAAAGCTCAAATTCATGTCTGCACACTCAACACTTCTACCTCTCTCCTTATTGAAGACGGACAGGCAGGGAGCCGAGTTCTGAGGGTCCCAGATGCGAATGGTGCCATCGGCTGAGCATGAGGCAAGACGATGGTGAACTGCCGAGTATGTTAGACCCCACACGCTGTCCTCGTGGCCGGCTAGGACGCTGCTCTCGATGCCAGGATCTGCACGGACACACTCGCATATGAAAAAAGGAATAAACTTCCTCTGAATATTAACATTACAGCAGGGGAGAATGACTGACCGTAGTTATCATACGGATCCACATTGAGGTCTGGCATCTTCCAACATCTGACAGTTCCATCCAGACCCCCGCTGTAGCAGGACTCACCATCTTCACCCATAGTCAGCGACAGAGCAGCTCCACTAGACAAAAAGAGTGAGAGGCATCAGCGGTTGCCCTGCGTCTGAGCACAGCATGTCAGCGGCAGGTTTGTTCACAAGGTGTGAATTTGAGTAACTCACCTGTGTGCTCTAAATGTGTAGATGGGCTCAACATCCAGTGCTGCGTTCCTGTGGAGAGACACAGCCATTTTAAAGTGTGTCTTAGTTTCATTTCTTTGCTGTGTTTGATTTTAAATTTGCGTTTCCTCTGTCCTGGGCAGCTTGGAAAACCTTTGAAATTATGAGAATAAAAAGTGCTATATAAATGAACTGGATTTCCTTCGCTCCCAGTGAATCTTACTTTTTAGAGTGCATGGCTTTGTTGAGGTTCCACAGTTTTAGCGTTCCATCCTCAGAGGCGGTGAGCAGCACTGCTTGGCTGGGGTGAAAGGTCAAAGCGCGGATGGCGTCGAAGTGGCTGCGTAGCGTGAAACGAGGGTTCCACGTCTTCTTAAACTCCTCCCTGTTATCCTGCATCTGATGGGACATATGTCAAAAAAAAGATAAAATAAAGAAATAGTCAACATTCACACTCAGTGTGCACATGTACCATGGGCACGCTAGAACAAATGTGTAATTACATCCATGGAAAGATCGTTGTCATTGGCAACAGTGAGATCAGCCAGTTCACCCAGGTTCATGTCCCCTCCTCCAACGGCATCCATAATAAAGACGTCAGAGGAGAAACCCAAGGCGCCACCTGCAGGATAAAAGTGGAAAAGCACGAGTTAAATACAGGGATGAATCTTCAATTTTGTAGGCGAGAGTCCATTACACTTGCTTTCTCACTCCCACACTGGTAATATTTATAGGTAAAGAAGTGGTTTTGTAAGTTTACCCCTACGCAGGCTTTAAAACTGAACAAAACTGAGACAAGAAGGTATCTAAATGTGTGTTTCAGCACCTAAGCTACAATGGGGGGGTGGTGTCTTACCTTCCCCAGAGCGAGCCTGTCCCGATACAGAGGGGGGCGGGGTGGGTTTAGGGGGGAAGTCCGACATCATGCCTTGCAACTTGTTCCTGCGGTTCTCTGAACCCGGCAAGAGGAGAGAGACACAAAACATCCAGTCATGCAGAGAGGCGGAGGAGGCATGGACAGGCCAGAAGATGGACAGATGAGAGACAGGCAAATATAGACAGAGGCAAAAAGACTTCATTTTTTTTTTAAATACGACAAATTTTCCTTTTGTGAGAGGATGAAAATCACGCTAAATAGTGCAGGGTTACAGTGTAAATGTGGCTCAAAGAATGAAATGTGGACATATAAAAAGAGGAGGCAGCATGCGTGGTGACCTTTGAAATGACCCCCGCACCACAGAAGTTACATCTATAGACAGAGATGACAGCTACACAACTCTAGACTGACAGCTTGTGAAACAGGACAGAGAGACAGGTGGTTGGGAAAAGAGGTTGGTTTTATTGACAAGAAGAGATGCCAAGACACAATGAGAAGTAAAAGATAAAAAGGTGAACAGGGGAAGCAAGAGGAGGGAGGGTGGCGGGGCAAAAAAAGACAGATACACTGGTGGCAGTGATTCTGGCAGTGCTGGTGCTGATGGGGTTGCTATGGCAACAGCGTACCTAACTCCCGTCCGTCCCCTGAGATCCGGGCCTCTCCCGCCCCCTCCCCATCCTCCCCCGAGCCCAGGAAGTCAAATTCACTGAGGGCGTCTTCCGAGTCGTCTTCGTCCTCCTCGTCCTCCGGGTCCAGGTCTGTGGTCATGGGCTCCGAACCCATCTGGACACGAGAGATGGAGCAGAGAGGATGGTTAATTCACCAATAAACTCTGCACTTTACACTTTGTGTTGGAGTCACTGGATTGTCCTCCTCTTCCTTCATTTCTAGTCACACCTTTACACGAGACTTCTTGCTCTTGCGTGGCCCATCGATGCAGTCCGTGGCCATGCCCTGGAAGTCATCTTCCTCGTCACTGTCGTCTTCATCGTCGTCCTCGCAGCCGTGCAGGAAGGGGATTTTATCGAGCACCGATCCGCCCAAACGTTCCTTCGAGCTTTCCTTGCCTGCGTTCCTGCAAATGCACACATAATTATTTTCTCCACTCTGAGTTCAAAAGGACAAAAACTTTATTTAAGACAAAACCTTGCAGAGATGACCTCAGTTATACCTATGAAATACCATACTATTAAAAGTTCACAGTCCACATGACATATATAGTATAGCTAATTTCTATAATATTGAAAACAGTTTTATGAGTGCAAAACCCTTTTAGGGCCCACTGCTGCAAGCAGCAGCCAAGAGTCCTTTTGAAAAGTAAGGAATTATTATTATTACTCTGGACAACAAAATGCTTTATTGTCCGTTGCACTCTACTGTGCTTTGCCCCCCTAAACGGGCTCAAAAATCCCTATTTTTTTTAGGCCAGTCAGGTTTAACGTACATAAATTGACCAACAAAAGCTGCTTGGTAGCGCTCCCTTCAGATTACCACGATTGGCGAGTTTTTCATAGGACTATAAAATTTTGCAGGTGCATAGTGATCATTTTTATTTCTAAATCAAACATAAAAATGTTGATAATTCCTAAAATATTTCCACATGCACATTTCATCTTTAAAATATGAACCTGTCTGACAGGTGTTCTCTGTGCAATGACAGCTACACAAACTTAATAGACTTCTGCCATTTTTTTTAAAAATAATGTCATGGACAATTTAAAACATTGTCTTTGCATCTTTTTCCAAACATCTTTGGAGACCGGAATTTGTTATTGCATCACTGTCTTCACAGCTCTGCTGCAGACAAACGCTACTCACAAAACTGCCTCATGAAACAAATGATGTACTGTTTTGTGTTAACCCTACAGTATGAACTCTTACCTGTATCTGACCTGCACATTTTCTGTCTTATATATATATTTCTGGCTTCTAGAATAGCAAGATGTCTTAAGTGTGGAGAGCACTGCCTGCACTGCCTTTTGCACTGAAATGCCCACTATCAGCACTACGATATTTCAAGGTCATGTCTGTGAATAGACATCCAGACTATAACATGAGTGGAAAAGTTCATGCAGTTTTATAGCACTAGCAGAAAGATCAGATGATGTCATCTATTGACACTTTGTCATGATTTGTGCCTTGTGTTGCAAACTGTGGGTGTCTGATAAATGGAGACTGTCTGCTTCAGCCTCACCTCTTGATCTGTTCCTCTATTTGTCTGACCAGCAATGACTCTCCACCTGCCCGGGCCTCTGGTTCTGAACAGCTTTCACTGGGTGGAGGTCCATTGGCCTCGGGGCTGCTCCGCCCGAGCAGCGAACGCACACGCTTGGACCTCATGTCCAGTATGGTGTCTGAATATCCCACTTCCTCCAGATATCTACATTCACAGGAGAAAAAAAAAATCAGATAAAAATATACCCCACATATAAATCAATCCTTGAAGTCCCACTCACAAGTTTATCACCAAAGATAAAGCACTGACGGAGCACATTAGTATGGTACAGAGATTAAAAAAGGAGCTGATGACGGAAAGGCCTTACTTGCGTAGTAGCTGACGTCCCTCCTTCCAGGACATCTGATTGGCTGGCTCAGAGTCTGACACAGCCGGCCCATTGGGAACTACAGAAAATAGACTTGTCAATATTGATGCAACAGCGACGCATGAGCAGATAAAAAAAGAGAAAAGCTGAATTTTTGAATCGCTCTGAAAGTAAAGCAGCAATAACAGAGGATATAAGGGGCTCAGTTAAACATACGCTGGTCTGCCTCTGTCTCTGGTTTCTTCTCTCCGGGACTCTGGTCGTTTCCCGTCTTCAGCTTCTGGTGCTTAGCCCTGCAACCCCACAGAACACCACATGAAGGCAGCATTGCGAGCAAATATAAGAAGGGCTTTCACTATCAAATCACTGTGCATTAAGCATGCAAAACATCATGACAGCAGGCTGCGTGGAAAGCTTACATGAGGACAGAAAGAAGGAGTTTCCTGGCATTTGTCTTACCTCTCTTGTTTGAGAGCGTACTCCAGCATTTTGATTCGCCTCACCAGGTCCTGTTTCATATTCTCCTGCCCTTTCCTCTCGCCCTGTAGGAACGCCACCTGAGCCTGAAACATACACACACAGGTGGTAAGAAACACAAAGTACCTTCAATAAAAGTCTCTCACGAGCATATATGATCACAAAATCAATTTATATTCACACCATAACTGCAGCAAGTGCTGTTTCAGTTATAACTAGAAAAGCATCTGATATTAACACAAGCGGAGACCGTGGAGAGGGAAAAAAAAAATTTGATGTGACAAGCATAGCAAGCATGACTTCTGAGAAGCCGGAGGAATAAGTAGAGGGTTGTGGAACAGGGCTCTTATTTTTAAACTTCTCCTAACCGAGGCCTCAGTGTGCATCTGCAGAAGAAGAAAAACAAGACACGTACTGGCCAAATTCAAATACCCTTTTAAGACACATCCTTCCTTTGTGTGCTTCCTCTCTCATTTTCTGTCCGTTTCCTTCCTCACCGAGCTGATAAAATTCTTACCTTGAGGAAAGAGATGTTCACTGCCCGTTCTTGCCATATGGCAAACAATTAAAAGGGCTTTGTGAGAAGGAGAAGGGAAAAAAATAATCATGATAAAAAGAGAATGCAGCGTGAACGCACTGTCAAGATTTCACCAGGGCTATCTTTAGACTTCCCATGGGTGAGGCATCATATGGCAAGACTTGATAAAGATGTGAAAGGGCTGCCGGGGTGGATGAGGAAGATTTATAACGCAAGCTTCCAGCGCTGTGCTGTGATTTGCACCAGGTGATGCTTCAATTTGAGCAAAATTCAGACATCAAACATCCTGCTCTCCAATGGTTGGAGGAGAAAAATGTCCCACGGGGGGGGAAATAAAATAAAAAAATAAAAAATAAAAAAAATAAAAAAAAAAGCAACAACAGTGATCTCAATTAGAAGTAGGTGAAAAAGCCCTGTTTCTAATGACAGGATTTGCATGCAGGTGATTGTACAATAGCTTGGCATTTTCTCCCTCTCTGTCTTCCTCTGTGCTAAGCGGTGTTGCAACATAAATACTGATTGTTTTACAGTCTATTTCTACTGCGCACAGCGCTGACTGTGTCCACGAGTCTGTTCCCACACATACACAGTTCAGTAAAACTAGAACAGTCTAAAAACACTATCTCATGGGGTTGGCACTCAGTCTACTTGAGAGGGTAGTCAATCTCTCTCACACACACACACACACACACACACACACACACACACACACACACACACACACACACAGTCATGTAACCAGCTAGGAGGGCGAGTGGAACACAGGATAATCTGCCAAGCAAACCTTACTACTGCTGCTGCTGAGTAATCCTGATTAATGCAATGTGATTTCATATGCTTATCTGAGAATTTGGGAGATAACTGTCAAAGCTATCATGTCAACGCTGCAGGTTATCAGAGCACCACCCACTGTGAGGTGTTTGTCACCACTGCCCTAAATTAACAGTACTGCTGATTACCAAATTATTTTTAATGTATCTGTAATGGTTAATCCATCAGTATGTGCAAACTATATCATCAAGCAAAATATATTATTATGAGTATTTTTTGATTGAGATGCCAACTTACATTTATTTACTGTCATTCCTGAACAGAAAAATGTGTTTTAGTTGTTGGGTGTTATTTTGGATTCATTTCTGACTTCTCACAAAATTGCAGGGTTCTGGCTCAAATTTGGGAATAAAAAGGGGAATTCAGTTTAAATTCTTCCTTCCTGGAGAGTAGTGAATTCAGTGAGAAAGAGTCTTCGTGCTGCTGGAGGCTCTTTGAGACAAATAGAGCAGGTGGTCTGATACATTTCTTAAGCAGCGTTCTATATTATACAGTGCTTATTCTGAACAAATGGAACGCATTAGATTGCATTAAAATCTTATTCAAAGTGAAATGGCAAAATGTCACTTTGATTTGATCATTTCACAAAGCCTGTACCCAAAGAAAAGCTAAGTCAACTAACACTCACATACAATTTAGTCAATTGAAAAAAAAAAAAAAACAACAAAAAAAAACCCCACACACACAAATAAAAACTTTAAATTGTGTGTTTTCCAGAGATGTACCCACAAGTTTTTTACATGAAATAAGTCACTCAGCATGAAACAAAAAAGCAATTTAAAAATGACAGATTGGTCAACTAGTTGACTCGCAGAGGCAGCCCAAGGTCATTGAACTGATACAGATCTGAACACCAAAGTCAATAGTCTGTAACTAAAACTCTTAAAACTAAATGATTTGAATCAGTGCTTTGTAAGGAAGTACTTCGTAATTTCCACCTCTAAAAGGAATGTGTCTACTTCTTCCTTCAGGGGCAAGGCATGAGATTCTACTCCTACTCACACACGGACGAGCTACAACCTGCTCTCTCACTCACACACACACACACACACACACACACACACAATACTGTGTTCCTAGAAGGACAGCTTCCCAGCTGTGCCCAAAACATGAAAACCCCTGACACTGCTGCTGCTGACCCAAGATACTGCCAAAGACAAAACAAATAACACACACTGTAAGAGCTGCCTCTGCCAGGTTCATATAAATAGCCAAAACAGAGGGATTAGTGTGTCAAAGGGTTTAATTCTTTATCTATTACTTAACTGCTTGTTCTTTGGCTCTGACCTGGTTTTACTTGTTCCTCCTTTCTACAGTAGAGCCAAGTCCCAAAACTGAAAAGCACGGCGACATGTCAACATATGTTGTCAAAATGATACAAAAATCACTATTATATTGTATATTTTTGTAGGGCTGTCAAACGACCCATTTTTAAAATCATTATTAATCGTATAATTTCAATTATTAATCACAATTAAACACATTTCTATTGTTAATATGTTCCATTATTTTGCATTTCACAATAGTTTTTTTTTAACATCATATCAACAATGCAAATTAATTAGTACCAGTGTATCTTGACCGGGAAACAAATGAAAACAAAGAAAGTCACTTTAAGAACTTGACTTTTAGATTTATTTAGAGTGCAGTGAGCCAGAGGTAACAGAATGATTTCGAGGGATTACACTGTGCATGCACAAAATGTACACGCACATTATAATAAAGTCCCGTGAGCTACACAGAGAGCATATTAAGTTTGATCTGTCGACTGAGCCGCCTGGGAGTTTTTTAAAAATAAAACCAATCATTCAGATGTGTAGTACTGTCATTTATTTAAGGGTTTTCGCTATAATTTCACCTAAAACTTCACAGTCAAGTTCTTAAAATAAAAAATACTGTTGTAATGTTTGAATTTTTCATGTATCTAATTCAAACAGGAATATACAAAAATATGATTTAGCGTGTGGTTATGTATTTAATGGCTTATGAGAAGACATGTATATCGTAATCGAGATGAAATATTGCGAAAGAAGAGTTTGGATATATCGCCCAGCCCTGCTATTTCACATCCATATTTTTTTTTTTACAGCATTCATTGCTCTGTATTATTCTGCCCTTTGGCTGGTTCACACTAACACTTGTTTTCACTGTGTGTGTGTGTGTGTGTGTGTGTGTGACCCTAAACACACTATAAAGTATTTATAGAGAAAGCTATACTCTTGTAAAATATGTTTAAAAAACCCACATTGTGGCATCAATTCTTACATCCATAGTGCCATAATATAGCCATGTTAACACTGATATTGCCGTTATTTTCTTTGTCTTATGTTGGTAAAATAACAAAACTAACAAAGCACAAAGGAACCTCGTTGCGAGCAAACCTGTCGCACCATCTGATCCGTCTTTCCTGTGAGTGGGTTTTTCTTGGCGTGGCCGATTGCTGCCGACCTTTTCAGAGTTTGTTCGATCACGGAGAGCTGACGCATTTAGCCTTTTCTGTCAGTACTCTGCAGAACAGGGTCAAGGGCGGCTTTCCTTCCCCACTGGCCACCCTCCATCTTCTCATCCCTTCATCCCCATGAGAGGATACAGGAGCCAACAAGTAGAGCAATGAACTTTTCTGGGACAGTATGCATTGACGGAGTGTGTGTGTGTGTGTGTGTGTGTGTGTGTGTGTGTGTATTTAGATAATGACATCCTAAAAAGTTGAAATTGTTGCCCAAGTTTGATTCAAGAAGCAAAAAAAAAAAACTGCTTCACGTGAATATGTTTGAATAAGAGAGGGAAAAAGTCAAATTGTTGGGGAAAGATCTGGGAAAGAAACTGAGAAAAACAGCAAGACAAAAAAAAGTAATAAAGGTAATACATTTAAAAAAAAAAAAAAAAAAATTAAGGAGCACTGCAAGTGAGCGTGGGCGGGAAGCATACACCGTAGTAACGCAGTACATATGGATGTCACATGTGTGTCATGGCTGAGAGCGAACAGCTATTAATTAGAGATGTGTACCCAGGGGCCCTCTGGACCACATTCAACAGGACCTGATGTCATCTGGGTCACCAGTAATCCATTCAACATGAGTGCTGACACGGATGACAAAATGAAATGAGAATAATACAAGGAGGAGCAGGTGAAGGTCCACCCTTTTCCCTGTTCAGTATGAGCCGTGGTTCAATGTCATCCACACAGCCTGTCTGACTATTAAAGTATAACGAGGATAAGACAAAAACAAACTTGTTGGGGGGTAATTTGATAGAATACGCTGGTAAAAACTGTCTGAGGGACACAGAGACACAAAGCCGCTGCCACCTGTCCTCTGTGCTGCCGACCCATGGTGACGACGGGGCGTCCCACCTGGCCTGGAGCGGGGAGGGCCCTCATTCCTTACATGTCACTGGAGACACGACACCACAGCTGGCCTTTCACACCATCTCACAGGGACAGCACATGTGTCACGGTCTCACAGAAACAAGCTACGCTACAAACGCAGACATCCACGCACTCGAACAAAGAGTGACGATGTGTCAATCTCAAATACTGGTGATAGTTTTGCTGCTGGTGGCATCTAAGAGATTGCGTGTAAAAAGCACACAGAAGTCATGTGTAGTCGACATGTGATCTATGGACACATGCTGACTGCACAGGACATGGCCAGGGGGGCATGCTAACTGGCTGAGAGCCCTGCGAGCATGATGGCAACCAAAGCTCGAGGCCTGTGGCCTGTGGCTGTTAATATGTGAGCTAGGTCAGTTTTTCAGCCTGGCACTGCAGCGATCCCCTCTTTCTCTCAGCACAGGACGTGGTGATAACTGTTCCCGTGAAACCAGAACATGTGCAGTGAAATGCACATGCGAACAAAGTCCCATAACAAGCACTAATGGCGTGTTGGACACGGCGATGACCCGCTTCTGCCTTCTGCTCCCACACTGGACTATAAAAGCCAGTTTGTTATTGTTCATCCATATTTTATCAAGGCTCCTATTTATAACTACACGGCTTTGAGTCAGGGGCAAAGAGAGTAGCAGGATGACACAAGTGGCGCTACGATATGAGTTATTTTTCCTGTGGTTTTATCAAGCTCAAGATGCTGTTACAAGAGGAAGACCACATACAGATGAACTGTTCATTCCTTCAGTCCAAATCGCAGAGAGACAACATCTTTGAATGTGTGTATGTTTTCTAGGGCTGGGTTAAAAAAATCGATTCAATCGATTTTGATCGATCTCCATTTAAATGGTTGATAATCGATTCATAAAATCCAAAGATCGATCTTTTAACTTGCATATTTTTTTTCTTCACTGGACGTGCGGAGAAGTAGCCTGAAGTATAAACCCACCTGTCAGTCTCACATGAGGGCATCAATCGCCATACATACGTCTAGTCTGCATAGCTAGTCTGCCGAAACCAAAGAAGTTGTCTCGCGTGATCAGCATTTAGTGCTGCTTTCCAACACTTTCCAAGGAACAAGATCTCGTGAGATGTTACTGCCAGCAGTCAAACAAACATGGGGGAAGTCCACATCTCCTGGCACCACCAACGAGTTTAAAAGCTGATGTTTGGAGGCATTTCGCATTAAAGAAGTTGGAAGAAAATGACAAGTTGGACCAAAAACAAGCAGTATGCAATATATGCAAAGGGAAGATAAAATACAGCAGCAATACGACGAATCTTCACAACCATTTGACGAGACATCACCTGGAAACACAGTCGGCAGACTCGACACGGCTCAAACAAACCAGCCTGGAGCAGGTATTGGCACCAAAGTTACCAGCAAACTCTCAACGTGCACAGAAAATAATGGAGCATTTATTTTAACTGAAATATCCCTGACTGAATCGATATCGAATCGGATCAATTCGGGACCTTGAAATATCGAATCTAATCGATCTGGACAATCTGAATCGATACCCAGCCCTAATGTTTTCCTAACCTGCCTTAAACCAGGAACAATTTGATGAGTAAGCACAATGTTGCCCAGCATTGCTGGGCCTCAGATGGACATACATACAGGAATGTTACACAGTACAGCCTCTGTCTTCTGCTGACAGTCTCTGACTAACCAGGACCATTAGGAGACTCAAGCCTTGATTAAGAGAATTTCCATGGCATTGACTCACACATTGGACTAAATAGATTTTGTTGCCATTGCAGATACTTAAATTGATCATTTATAAGAACACAAGCCCACATCCCTATCCTAGGCAGATAGCACATGTGGATTTGTAAGTGGCAGGTCTGAAGCTTTTACAATTAGGATTTACACGTTTAGCAGTAGATAGGATGGCACAGTCAACAAAAGTATGAGTGATACTGACAAACACAACCGCATGTCATCCTTATCAACAATCTACCACACCACTGACTCATCTGTGTGGGTGTGACAGGCAAACCACTCCATTCAATGCCACCAGATACGCAAATACACACTTTACAACAACCACTTGGTTAGGGTGATGCTTCAAGGAACTTTATCTAACATTGCAGTAAAATCTGATTTAATATACAACCTACTTGCAGCCAGAGCGTCACAGAAGTGGAAGCTGATGTTAAAAGGTCACAATGATCACTTTCTCTCACCGTGTCACTTTGGGACTTAAATAGGATATTAACATCAAAACTAGCTTCGATAGGGAATTTCTTTAAATATGGGCACCACATTCAAAGCTGATGTTCAGCTCACTGATTATCAAATAAAGTGATTTATGAGAAACTCTCAGGAGCGGATCACTTGATATGATATGATGATTGTCAACTTATGTTTCCACATATGAGCTAAAAATGCAGTCATCTAAAAAGGAGTCTGATACAGGCATATCTCTGATGTGCACCTCCCACATGAAAGAGAGATACTGTTTTATCCCAGCCACACCTAACCGATGTTGACCTGCCTTTATTATTTGCTAGATATTTGTTGTACTACTGACCTTTATTGTTGAACTTTGCAGTTTATTCTAGATCTTTGTGAGTGGGATGTAACTGCTCATATGGCCATTTAAAGGCCAGAGGCAGTAATGCTTTCTGAAATCACACTTTATTATTTATTTGGCTTTGGGTGATCATCAGCTGGAGGTCACACACTCCGTTCATTGTCACATACTGACTGATAATAACACGTCCTGGTCAATACAATATGCCAGGGTGTAATGTTAGCCCGTTAGCATCCCGAAACTGACTGAATGTAGGGCATAAGTACTGTCATAAACACAGACTGTATATATAGTCTATGGTCACAACGCGACACTCAAGGAGCTCCTGTTATATCATTTTTGGCCTTCATTCGGCGTTAACGTAAGATAAATGATGAACAAATTTACCCTGAGTTCGTCTCTCTCAGCCTCCCAGCGGTATTTCTCGGCCTGGAAACGTCCCCACTCGTACTGGATAAAGTGAAGGATCCCGGGAAGCGTCATTCCCGAGTCCCCGTCGTGTAGCTCCCGAGCCTGCGATGATCCGGGCATGGCCCCAGCTGCTGCTGCTGCCGCGGCCGCCGCTGCTGCCATCGCTCCGGTCGCCGCAGCTGATGTCGCCTGGCCCGGTGCTGCTTTGGGCCCGTTTGGGTTGCGCCCCGCTCCGCTGCTGCTGCCGCCTCCGGAGTTCGGGTTTGGTCCTCCGCCGGATCTATCGGCCTCCATTTTAACCGTTCAACCTTTCGCCAGGATAAGGAGGTGGAAACGGGCACAGCGTACAAACAATAATAATAAAAAGTACCTTGTACCCTGCTTCCAACCCAGCAGCACTTCGCTAAAGGCTACCCTCTTTTCTTCCTTTTCTCACAAGCACAGAGCAAAATTACTATTCAGTTAGCAAAATACTACACTTCCGCTTTCAAACCTTCAACATAAAAGACGAGGATCAAGCTAAATATTTGTAATACCCCTTTGCTTTATTTACCAAACGATAGTTCATACTCAACATGAATTCTTACTTGGACAAAATGCCAAAGTAACGTATGAATATGGTCATTGAATAGCTATCACTCAAAGTAAATGTTAGAAAGTAGTTCGCAACTCTTATTTTGTAAATCTCAGATTTGTTTCCTGTTTGCGCTTGGAAATGCCCAATGTAGGTGACAAATAAAGGGCCGTGTTTGCAGTAATACACAATGAACATGTCGCTCGGGGAGTTCATTTCCTGCCATTTTGTGAGCAGGTTTGTTTGAGGACAGTAAAGTTGGCTAACGCTACCCACAACTGTGTTTCCGGTGTGAAGTCTCCACGAGACAGGTCGACCGTGATTTTTTTTTTTACTCTGCCACAGGTCCCTAAATCACGTTTTTGTTGCGGATGTACAATGTGGACGCTTTATTAACACATGCTAATCTTTATTTTCTTATTTTACCTAGACTTAAATGAAGACAGAATGCGTACATGTACAAAATAACAGCACACTGTGCTTATGAACTTACAAATATGTATGTTTATCATCTTTGCAGTATTTATTTTATTGTGTTTTGAGAAATAAGATATGGTAAATGTACAAAATCAGCTGTATAGATGCTGAATTACGATTTGGTATTCCTGCAAAATAAAAGTTGGGGCATGTATAGGTAGTTTCTCCAACATAACAAATATAGTCAGCCACGTACACCTACTTGAATTTATTTCCTGTACTTACTATGATGAAAGTTTTTATGACATATATCTAAAATATTGTTTTCTGCAAATATTTCGTACATGTGATTGTAGAGATATAGTGGATATGTTGTAAAACAACAATATTGGTACAAGTAAAGTATAAGTTAGAAAGTTGAGTTCATAGAGATTAAATTATAGTGTGACAATTTTTGTCCGTTTTTTTTTGAAGATGTCAAGAGTTGATAATGACGTACGAAATCTGTGTTAAATTATATTAATAAGGAAAAAAAAAGAAAATAAATGGACAGATTATGAATGAATATTTCTGTATATCATGTCATTCAGTATCTGACTGACAGCTGTGGCTTTGTTACGTTTTCATGTGGTGAAATGTACACACTGTCATTGTTGCTCCGTCAGGATGACTATGAATACTAACCCTTAAATTATGTGTTACTCCTGTCACTTTTATTCTGAAGGATTGGAGTCGGAAGTCTCTCCGTTGTTGCTGCGGACAACACGGACGGTGAGAGTGATAGCTTACTGGTTAATTCGTTCAGTTGGCTTCATGTTTGAGCTGGAGTTAGACCACATAATAATGACATATTCTGATAATATTTATGTGTACTTAATTGTGAAAATTCTTCTTAAAATGCTTGACCCTCGATGTCAACCACTACCGCATAAATATTAGCTTAACATGCAGATAAATCTCTGTGTTTGCTGCTTCCTATTAAGCCAGGTTTGCTCCAATGCTACCAGAGCTGGCTGAGCTGGACCATGAAAACCTAATGTAGCACAGTGAGCTTAACCGGCTAACCGTCGCCAAAGCTGCTGATAACGTGGCTAATGACATGGCATTATATGACGGGCTGCTAATGACTGCCTTTAAGAATAAATAGATGCCTCAGTATTAAGGTGAGTTGTCATAAAATTCATCAACTTGTTTTTATTGATTGATAATTCAGCTAGTTACATTTTATTCATAAAATGAAACCTTGCATGAAGCTATATCTGTCAGTGCACTGCTAGCTATGCATTTTAAAGCAGCATAAGATGTTATTATACAGTCAGTGTGTAGTCATACACGGTGGTGTGCAATGGGGGTGGGTTTGAAAAACACGTGAGTGTTTATTCAGTTGTTATTCACGTATAAACCTGGGGGAGTAATAGCAAACCATATGCAAGCATATTTTTCTGTCTTTAACAGGTTGTCTTAAACTCTGCTGCTACAATAATGGGGACCTGAGACTCGCAACTGGATTTCTTAATAGAAACTGGAAAGTAAAGATCAGCGGCCATGCGTATCAGCCTCTGTCAGGGCCTGTTAACTGGCGCCATCATCCTTAACCTCCTCATTCTCTACTATGTGTCTCGGGCCCAGCAGCAAATGATGGACAAGAGGAAGGAGCTGGGAAGGGGTACGAGGAGGGCTGCCCTACCAGCCTCTGGCCTGGGTGGAGGCCTTGGGGTACTTACAGGAGGTGAGCCTGGAGTGGTTGGAGGCGAGGGACACAGTCGTGGCCCACGTGTGACTGTTCTTCTACGGGAGTTTGAAAACTTTGAGAATTATGTTGGGGATGTAGCTAATTCCTTCCTCCGCCAAAGACCCGAGCTTCCCTTCCTGGCTGTGGCTGACATGTCTCCATACCCTCCCCTGGTGCTTCCAGAGGGGGCGCGTCTCCTCGTCCTCTCTCCAAGTCCGGACCAGCCGCCGCAGGCCCACAGGCCAGAGTTCCATGTCCAGACAGAGTTTGTGCTGCTGGTGCCTGATGGGGTGGAGTTGGAACAACCTCGGGCTATTGAGAGGCTGATCAGGGAGTTGGAGGGCGAGGGTGGGGGCCCTGTGAGGCTGGTGGCTTCACCCGTGCTGACTCGATCTGCTGTGCAGTGTCTCCACCTGCGGGTCAACCTCAGAGAGTGGACAGCCACCTACTCGCCGGCTGCGTCTGGGAGCAGTGGGAGTGTGTGTACAGCTTTACAAGGAGATGCTGTTGTCCTCATTCGCACTGAGGATCTTTTTAACCTTTCTGTCCCTCTGGGGCGGCCCCTCTTCTCCTCGCTCTTCATCCAGACTGCCTTGAGAGGCTGGAAGGTCAAGCTGCTGGAGAGTCCCTGTTTTGCCGCAAACCACCGTCCCCTCTTCAGCTCCGCGCACAACCAGTGGAAGGCTGACACTCGACTGAGGGAAGCCACCGGGAAGCTCATGAGGAGCTTTGGTGTGAAGCGTCTCCTGCTGCCCGATGGGAAGGATCAGTGGTATGGCTGCAGCAAAGAGACGCCACGCTGCTTTGGCACTGTGCAGGAAGACACCCCAGATTACCTTTATCTGGATCGCTGGACTCCTCCCTGCTGTCTGCGTGCCCTCAGGGAAACCACCAAGTATGTTATCAACATCCTGGAGACCTCTGGTGTGCGCTACTGGCTGGAGGGGGGTACTCTGCTGGGCGCCGTCCGCCATCAGGATATCATCCCATGGGATTATGATGTGGACCTAGGCATCTACCTAGAGGACGTACCCAACTGTGATCACTTGAAGAACCTGGATTCGGGCTCTCTCGTGGATGCTAACGGCTACGTCTGGGAGCGCGCAGTGGAAGGAGACTTCTATAGAGTCCAGTACAGCGAGGCCAACCATCTACATGTTGACCTGTGGCCATTCTATCCACGAAATGGTGTCATGACCAAAGACACGTGGACGGAGCACAAACAAGACGTGGAGTTCCCAGAGCACTTCCTGCAGCCACT